>CAHIKZ030005608.1:3377500-3397500 GCA_903632075.3 Acanthosepion pharaonis
ATTACTGAATCTCTGAAAGGGGTTAAGAATTTCATGGACGCAACACGGAAACGACAAATAACTTTTTTTTTTAGAAAACTGGAAGCAAAAAAGAAACGTGCTCAGAATGAGAACGAGACATTTGAAATGTCTTGGACATATGAGGTAGAGTGTTTTAGAGAATTTGACATTCAAAGAGAATCTCAAAAGTAATATACAAAAGTATAGCTGTGGTGAATGGGTGACGGAAGACTGACCAGTTTTGGCAAAGGGAAAAAATTGTTGACTGATTCATAGCCCAGGAAATTGTGTAGTCAGGATTGTCCACGTCGGAAAAGGCATTGCACGTTGAAAGAATGTTTTATAATCCATTGAATATCGTTGTAGATTTCAGATTTGTATATTGGTGCGTAAAGTATATATTATTTAAATATAATATCTGTTAGATATAACACATATCAGTTGCATAACATATCCAAGGGCGGACGAACTTTCGACGAATCAATAGCCAGCTAATTAGAGGGGGTGTCTCAATAAATCACCATCAAGAAAGCAACGGTAAACAACTCCACTATCATCACAAGAAATATCATGGCATTTTAGAAAAAAATATGAAAGCTAACGCTCTGAAAATCTATGGGAAGTATCTACTCGCCCGGTAAGTAGGAACTTGTTCAACAGGTGCCAACTGCGCGTCACCCAACAACTGTTAGCATATACGGCGGGGATGGGAGAAAACTCATCAGAACTGATCCCTCTCCCGGTAAACAGCGACAGGCGTCTCTTGAACGTCATGCAGCATCAAACAAAAAAATACTCCTCGGGACATGGCATGTTAAACAATTGTGGCCAGTTAGAAAATTTGAAACAGAGGATAAGTAGGATAAATCTCCCCATTTTAGGCGTTTGTGAAACTAGGATGCCGAACAACGGAGATTTTGCCAGTGACAAACACTTGATTATAAATACAAGCATACACCGACAGCACAAATACAGAAATCTAAACTTTCTATTCTAGGCTCAGTCTAAATCACAAGAAATTATACTTATCACTGGAGAACTGAATGTCAAAGTTGATAATTAGAAGGATGGTGATATTGCTGGCAAATTCGGACTAAGAAACAGCGATGAACGCGGAGGAAAATGGGTCCAATGTTGCACAGCGAATGACCAATTAATAACCAACATCTGCCCTAAGAATATTCAAGACGAATGGGAAAGCCCAGGAAGAGAAACTAAAAACCAAATCGACTACATGATAATCAAGAAGAGGTTAAGGAATGCAGTTGTACACTGTAAAACCATTCCACGTGCCTACTGCATAGACGATCACTTCCCTGTTATATGTAAACTTAGAATGAAACAACATAAATTAACACAGCACCCAAATTGCAATAAAGCAGCCCCTTGAATGATTCGAATTTACAGGAGAAATATATGGACAGTTTGAAAAAATGGAAAGTTGACGTGGGGCACACTAACAGAAGCTTTAGTGACGTCATCAAATGAGATCATCCCAAAGAAAAATTGACGAAGGAGAAAGAACAAATGGATGACAAAGGTGATTCACACAATGATGCAAAACAGACAGAAAACATTGCCAAGACACGGAACTTAATGCAGAAACTACAAAAAAGGAAATGGTGCTATAGAAAAAATGACTCAAAGAAAATGTAGAGAAAGAAAAAATACTTCAGAGATGGAACAAATATATCGTAGGAATCTTTCACGACGAAAGAGAACAATATACAGAAATACCTACGATCGGAAATATTAAAAACCACTGTGAAAGCTGCACTGAACAAATTGAACAGAAACAAAGCGGTCGGGCCAGACATAATTGTAATAGAGAGTCTGAAAGTCTTAGATAATTTCGGTATAGACATTATCGCATGACTAATAAATGACATCTACAGGAATGGCGATATATCGGAAGATTTAAACAGATCTTTTTTCATAGCACGTCCTAAGAAATTAGGCATAAACGAATATGAACTCCATCGGGCAATCAGTCTAATGGAGCATATAACAAAACTCATCATTGAAATTCTGATGAATAGAGTGTGCAGGATAAACAGTCCGGCGATAGAGCAAGAAGTGTGCAGCTTTTACAGAGCCACCGGAACAAGGGATTCGATATTTATGCTGAGAATGTTATGAGAAAGACAATACAAATGTTGAAGAGCGTGTATCTGTATTTCATAGATTACGCAAAAGCGTTCGATAAATTACACCATAATGAACTTTTAGAGCTGCTCAGAAACATTGACAGATTCGAGAAAGGAATTAGAATCTAGAATCTATAATGGCAGCAAACCGCCAGCATACGGACAAAAAACGTGTTAAGCATATATGCTAAAACCGAAAGGGCCTAAGGATGTGTCTTCTCAAATGAGTTATTCAACCTATACAGCGATGCAATTCTGAGAGAAGTCCTACCGGGATTACTTATTTGAGTCCAAAAGTCTAACAATATAAGATAAGCAGATGGTCAATATTGATAGCAGACACAAAAAAAAAACTACAAAAACTCCTACATAAAATATGGAGAAGAAAGTGAAAGAAAGGACTAAGTATAAACTACAAGAACAAAGAATGCATCGTTGTCAGCAAAAGGATGAGCAGAAAATGGAAATTACAATCGGGGATACTAAAATTAAACACAGAGAAATTTAAATATCTGGGATATGTTCTAACAGGAGACGGAAAGTGCTACATTGGGATCTGAAGACGTAATGAGATGGGCTAAGATGCATTCTAAAAGCTAAGAATAGAATTAGAGACAGAAAATTTCATTAGAAGAAAAGAAATCTGGAAATTTACGTGATCTGTCCGCCGGTAGCAGCGAATACTGGGCAATCTCATCAATTTGAAGAAGAAACTTGGTGCAATTGAAATGTGTTTCTATAGAAAGATACTGGGTTATACCATAGACCGAACATGTGAGCAACGATAAGGTTTTGAAGAAAATGAAAACAAAAAAGGAAGCTCCTGTAGAATATCAGAAAGAGAAATCTGAAATTTCAGCGGCATGTAATGAGGAAAGAAGGCATGGAAAATCAGATATTCACAGGACAGATTGAGACAAATATGAACAACAGAAATAAGCGCGCACGTTGCATGAAGAGCTTGAGCAAATGGATGGTAGACCAGGTTTTTGAAGAAATTACAAAAGAACAAATTATTTAGAGGTATATTTGACAGAAAAAAGGTAGAAGTCCCTGATCGTCTACGTCCTGAAGTGGCACGGCACATCAAAGAATAAGCAATATGGTGAATGTTCTAAATATATGTACACATCTAGATATTTTTTCTTGATTATAGTTTGCACGAATATTAGTGATATGAAAAAGCACTAATGTCTAATATTTATTTAAAAGTTATATAAATCTACTATAGGTTGTCGGCAACCAAAACGACAAACACACCTCAATTTATTACAAATGAAGAGGTTTGTTAGCAACTGGGTAGAATGGAAATAAAACATATCGAGAGAAAGGAGAACACTTGACGAGCCAGATAACTACAACATGTTTTGTGTTTCAATATAATCACTCTAGAGAAACCACTCCACTCTCAATCATCAGAATAGAAAAACATTCAACTATCAATCTACCAAACATATATATCTTAATATGTGCTTGAGATGAAAGACCTAAGCCGTAGATAAGGCCCTTCATATATATAAAGCAAAATGATATTAAAAACATTTTTTTTTTCAAAATTGCATTGCTGGTAATATATTTTTAAAAATGTATTGCTGTTAAATTTCTTCTATTTTTTTTTTAAATATATTGCTGGTAATATTTATTTTTCAAAAATAAATTTCAGGTAATTTTTATTTTTGAAGAATATATTGCTGTTATTTTTTTTTTTTTTTCAAAAATGTACTGGTGGTAATTTTTTTGTTTTTTAAAAAATATATTGCTGATATTAAAACATTTTTACACAGTCATATTGATTTGAACCCAGTTTTGTGGTTAACTCTTTGTTCATAGGGGGTACCCTAAAAGTTGCTACCATCAGGGGGTCAGAGTGGACCTGGGAATGACAGCAAAACTTCCTGATCAGATGCCATGCTGCCAAAAGTAGTTTATTGTCATACCCAGTACAGTGCGCATTTAAGATATAATTTATTTTGAATTGGAATCAAGGAGGAAAATCAACAATATTTTACACCAATTAGAAAGGCTGCTGGTTGCTGTTATTACCGTTCCTGGCTGTAAGATCAGAGAAAAAAGCGCTGTTTGGAAATAAGAAAACAATCTACGCATCAATGGGAACGAAACGCGTCGCAACAAAACAATTTTCCAAAATTGTCATACGTGTTCCCCAATATTCTTATGGATATAGAAAAAATATGCATAATTATCGCATACCATCGACATCGAAAATACCAAATTATTAAATCATACTTATTATAAAACCCAGGTTTTGTGTGTGTGTGTGTGTGTGTGTGTGTGTGTGTGTGTGTGTGTGTGTGTGTGTGTGTGTTTGTCTGTACGTTTATATATTGGATCGGATTTCCTACATTTTTCAACCGATTCCAACAAAACTTCACAGAACCACGTAAAATTACCTTGCGGTGGTTTTGACAGCGGAAAAAATTGGAAAAACACAATTGTTTTTGCATGAAATCAATTTGAAAACACGATTAAGAGGCATCGCTGTCGAGAATGAAAGGAGGACAACTCATATCGTGTAATATTTATTATAAAACCCAGGTTGTTTGTGTGTGTGTGGGTTTGTTTATTCATGGGATCTATTTTTCTACATTTTTCAAGCGATTTCAACAAAACTTCACTTTTTTTTGGCAGTTAGTGTTTCTTATTGTCTTGCACACTTTTTTCTTTATTTTTACATTCGGAATACTTAAAAAATTCCATTTACAAGACAATTGTTTATAATAAAATTCTATTCAATCGGTAGACTCATAACGATTGAAAACAATGTTTTTGTTTGAGTTTGGTTTTGACCAATTCGTAAAAAAAAAACAAAAAAACAAAATAAGACATACGTGTCAGTGAACCTTAAACAATAATCTTTGTCAATTTTATTTTTCAGTCTTTATGATGGTCGATACTTGATCTATCTCTTACTGTTACATCCCCGGGCAACGCCGGGCTCTACTGCTAGTAATATATAAAAAGAAAAATATCGGCTAATTCATTTAGAAACCGAAAGATTTCTTACTGAAATACATTGAGGAATACCTCACCCTACGTTGCACACATTAGAATACTAAGAACACCCTATCACATTTTCCAACTCATGCATGATATTTTTTTAAATCATCAGCTGAACAACTCGAAGAGTTGGATATCTACCAATTAAAAGAACCAGAAATAGTGAACTTCACGAAAAGAACGTTGTAACAAAGCCGGAAATAACTCAATTTTAAAATAAATGGACAAAGCAAATAAGTGACACCAAAAAAAAACCCCAAAAAAACAAAGAAAACTGAGAGAAAAACCTACACCCTATACAGTAACAGCACGTGGAAATATATTGCGATGATTGATCTCATAGGAAATCTATCGGATAAAACAGAACCGTAAGCCTTTATCTTCGGTTTAAAATTTACCACTGAAATTCGTAAAGGTGACATAGTAGTCACTATATTAAAACTAGCAAAATTAATGAAACACACATCACTTCTTCTAAAAAGGGAGGTGGCATTGTTATCATAAACAAGAATATAAGGGTAGCAAAACTAATCCACTACTCAACGATGCCGATACATATGAAAAATAAAGGAATAGACATTAATTACTGAAACACAAAAATTTAGAAAAACGAGATTAGGAAACTAATTAAAAATGAAAACAAATAATAGTAGAACCCCAAAAATTTGCGATCTCCTTAAAACCCTCAAGGTAGGCATCCGGATGCAACTCATCTTCTGAAGAATAAGGAGCCCCTTGCAAACAGGCGAAAGCTATCAAAAATATTCTAACCTCCTCTTCTTGTAACAAACAGTCCATTTCATATAAAGAACTCAGGAGGATAATTTGAAAAACTAAGGCAAAGGAACATACCTGAAAAAAACATGGCCAGTCTAGATATAAAATAACTTTACACCAACGGCCCAGCTGGAAAATACCTAAGTCTCCTTAAAAAGCATCTAACACGATCAAATACAAAGCTACCCCTCCCAATAGTTAAAAAAATTAAAATCTGCCTTCACATCACCAATCAATGCTATTTTGTATTTAACACTAGGATGGCCGAGGTGTCGTTTTCGACACCTTCAAATTTTCAACAAATTGCTATGGAATAACTAGTTTTGGTTCGATGTTGAGTCTTATGGACAATTATTGAATTTTAGCAAAGATGCTTAACAGACTTAAAAAATATTCAGTGGAATAGCTGATATCTGAGGTTTTACCTTGAATGGCCGAGGTGTCGTTTTTGACACCTAGGCTATTTATAGGGTAAATGCATTGAAAATTTTCTCTGAAAGCAGTAACATTTTGTGTTTTGTCCCCTATCTATCTATTTATCTATCTATATATATACACACACACACATAATTTCTCTCTCTCTCTCTCTCTCTCTCTCTATATATATATATATATATATATATATATATATATATATATATATATATATATATATGTATATCTTTCAGTATGAGGTATACTAATATTTGTGAATTTCTTTTCAGACTTGTTATTCCTGACTTCAATATTGAATATATTAGAGATGGCTGCTACACGGCGTAATGGAAATAAAGATGTCAAAAGTAGCTGAACATCCTAGTGTTAATCATAATTTTTACAAACGCACAATTGGATTACCAATTGGATCGCTTTCTTTGTTGACATATATTGTCTTATAATATCTGGAATATGAACATTTCCAAAATATTCTGCCCAAACCATCAACATATTTCCCATATATTGATGGTACTCTATTAATATAAGCACATCATAATGATTGAATTGGCCTAGTATATAAATTTAAAAAAGTTGAACATACAATAGAATTTACATAGGAAATGATAGAATAAAATTTCATACGTTTCTTAGATATCAATATAAACAGCTTTAACCAAAGTTTAAAAGAGAATGTCCACCGGAAATCAACGAACAAAAACGATCTGATAAATTTCTGTTCTCTTCTTAACAACAAATTGAAATAAGTTATTGATATGTCCCCGGAAAGTGAAAATATTTGTTCGAAGTAGCAAAGTGGTTGTTGACTAGTGATTTTCCAAGCGTAGTTTACATGTGACACAAGGCTGAAAGTATGAGGCAACCTGTGAGGATCGAACTCACCACTCAGTCGTAATTGTTCTAGTCAGACAAGCTTGCTAACCATTACACCCCCTCGATGTGCCCAAGTGGTTGTTGACTACTGCAACCCGGTAGGACAATCTATCAGGTAACCGTAATGGACTGGTCCTCGGCGTAGTGGTAGGCAATAAACGAACACAATAGGCGTAGCCAATAGGCGAAGTCAATAGGCGTCGTCAATAGGCGTCGTCAATACCTCCACATCAGTTTGTATATATGCCTGACACCAGCCAGTCATATTACTGTGAGGGGGAACCCAGGTGTATGCATATTCATTACATCAGTTATAATGATCTGATTCTACTAAGAGTACTTACAGTTTTCAGTATTTACAAGAAGAGGGGAAAACCATTGAAAACACTTTTAAGTTTCTTCAGTACCCTATTTTGTTTATTAAATACGACACAAAAGACTAATAAAATATCCCAAAGTAGAAAATCAGCCCTCTCCATACAAGACCAATTAATCAAGAAATATATTTTTCTAACAATTAACTCTATCACATCAACAGTTGCAAAGTATCTATCTAAATCAACATAGAATTTGTTGCTACTACAACAAAAACAATAAACGAGTTAATCAAAACTAAACAAAACAATATGCTAAAACTAAAAGGTGATATTTACTTGATCGTCTCTAATAATTGTCGCAAAAATATATAATAGAAACAAAAAGGAATCTAAATAATATATATATATATATATATATATATATATATATATATATATATATATATATATATATATATATATATATATTAATATTTTCACAAAACAATACATCAAATGCGTTGATTGCCCGCCAAAACGAAAGTGTTTAGAATTTTGACATAAAAAATGCTATTCAGATCAAAGAAGTAAACACTTCACTAACATGAAAATGTCGACAGTACCTGAATCACAAAGACATCTACAATATTTCACTATTCCTGGCAGATATATTATCTATGGATATTTACTAACATAAGTTATGGAAAGAAAAATACATGTTCCTCACTATTGTTCGCTAGATATATATATATATATTAAAGAAAATCAGACCACTTTAAGGATATATATATATATATATATATATATATATATATATATATATATATATATATATATATATATATATTGTGCATATTTTTTACTCGATTTAGATCATTTAATTGCTATCTAAACTGACTTTAAACTTAAAATATCTGATTTTCTGACGAGTTTCATGTTTCCTAAGATATTATCAAATATTTTTATTTTTATTTTGGTTGTGGGGTCACAACACTTTGCAACACTTCAAGTTTTGCTTATACTATACCTTTATGATCGTCATGTGAAGCCATTGCACTGACTTTTGGTGTCCTATCTTTTTATAAAACTGCTATTTTTTTATTATGTTATTATTAATTTCAATGACATTATAATGATACTGTATTTGTTGTTTTGGTCAAACTTCCATTAATATTCTTGTTTTTTTTTTTTACAATTTATATATTATGATATATTTAGTATCGAGAAATAATTTTGTTTCTTTCTGCCTGTGATGATATGTCATGTATTGTTGTCTATTATTTAAAAACAATTTACGAAATAAGGTAATGTTTTTTTAACTAATGTGCTTTGAGAAATTTGTATTAATATAAAAAGAAAATTAATAAAAATACGTAAAGAAAATTACGTGTATATTGTTTTGCAATTTGATGCTGCTAATATATTATTGATCGCTTTTATTATATTAAATTGCAGGTATAATTTGTTTGTATATTGCGCTTCCTATTTCGATGGCAGGTCCGTATCTCTACATAAGGTCAAGTATATATATTCTTTCACAGAAAAATGTTCATGGCTCCTGGAATCCAAAACGTGTAACAAATCAGTGAACAAAGAATGCTCAAAAAGGAAAATAACAACAATATTTGGTAGCGAATGAATAAACTATTACTGAAAAAAAATTGTTGGTATTTAATCAAACACCCATAAATTGCTTACTGAATACACCCGGACGGATATATATATATATATATATATATATATATATATATATATATATGCAAAACGCAGTAAAATTTGCTTTGTTGTCTGCATTTCCAGGTCGGCCCTGATCATTTATTTAATAGTTTGTATTGTTCTTGTAAGTTAATTATCTGTTATTTTCTACAGTAGAATTTAAAATTTGTAGGCTGATGCTGTTTTCCTCATTGCCTATTATATTTATCGTGTACTTTCGTTTTTAATCTCCCAAGTATATTTAGAAAGCATTGTGCTGTTCGCTTATTTACTACTAGTAAACGATATTTTATGTGCGTATTTACTTTGTTTCCAGGGTTATCCATTTACTTCTATGTATATCTGTATACGTTATCTTCTGAATTTACAGTGACTTAGCAAATTACATTGTTCTGAAAGCAATTTCTCTTTAAGGGTCATTTGTTCTGCAGTTGCAAGTGGGTTTCATGCATTGTTGATTGTTTTCCTGTTTTGCCTTGGCATTATTTTTGTCATCTTTGCGGTGAAACCGTAGGTGATTTATATTGTGTTTTTGTTGAATGTGTTGTGGATAATGCTTGATGTGGGAAATTGTTTGTGTAAGAGGTTAATGAATATTTTCCTACGTTTTTTACTTTTTTTGTCTGTGGTGGGTTGAACCATATGATGCTCCTTTTCCTCTTGTTTTTGGAGCTGTATGGTGTTTATGATGTTATTGCTGAATATCCGCTATCTTGTAGGGCTGTTTTATTGTATTTCTTTGATTCGCTAAATATTGTTTCACTCGAAGAATTATCAGAAATTTAATTTATTTTCGGATCTGCTTGATTATTGATAGTGTGTGGTATGAAGATGTGTGCATTTACAGTAGATTGTCAATAGGTTTTCTGTATGCTTGATATGTGCCTTTTCTTATTTTGATGATGGCATGCAGAAAATTTACTTTTAGGTTAGTTTTTATCGCTATGGCAAATCGTAATTTTCAACAAAAAAAAATTATGAAAGTTTTTCTTATTTCACCTCTGAATTGTTTGTTATAATTTCCTAAGCTAAGAATGAAGTTATCAGTACACAAGCATGTAATATTTTCATTGAATAATTTAATTAGTTCGGGTAGCAGATGCATTCTTATCAGCTTGCAATTCTTTGTATCATCAAAGCTTCATTGTAATGTCAAATGTCACTTTTCTTTTATCCAAACGTGTTCCATCCCATCACCATCCACATACAAACAGAATATATCTCCATAGTTTAAAGACTAATTCCAGATATATAAAATCCGTATATAAATCTAGGGTAACAAATTTAGCGAAATTTGTATAAAATTTTGCCTATAAAATTGTGTAGTAGTATTAACAGTCACTATTGTAAAAGTAATGGTTGTAAGAAAATTCTTAATACTACTTGTAAACATGTCTTGCATATTCTATAAATATATGACTTTTTCAAAGAAGTTTGCCGACGAATCCATGGTAGTTTTGAAGTTTTCCAGAATAATTCCATTGTTTCGTATTTTTTCGGAGACACAGAAAGAAAGCATAAAGAAAGAACGAGATGGTTATGAAGAAGGCAATAAATATAATGAATTGTTGGAAATAAAGGAAGGAAATATAAAAGATACTCTACTGGGAATTGGAACTTTCCGGAATGACTTTAGAATATAGGAATATTATTTGGCGTATAACAGTAAATATGCTCTTATTCATTAGTGTAACCATACATACGCAGAAATACACACATAGAAATTGTATTTCACTGAAATTGTAACAAGGAAAATGAAGCAGAAAGACGAACATAAAAATATGGTTGCATATTAAGCATATCACACTGCCTTTTTAATTTGAAATGAATCGGCTTATATATTGTTAGTCTTATTACCAAATACTTTTGGTTAACAAAAAATGTTAGAACCAAGACTAAATGCTTTACTTCAATGTCTCTTCGGGTACGGCAAATGATATCAACCATGGGTCGGGGATAATCCCACCCCCAGTGAAGAATTTCACGGTTTCATCAGGTGGAGTGTTTTAAGTAATTTTTTTTTTTTTTTACAGAATATGAAGCGCATGAATGTTTCAAATTTAAAAAAAAATATCAACATTTTATATTGCTATTAAATGTGTAAATCTCCTCTCTCTATAAAACTAATCCATCTGTATCTATATATACTAATATGGAAAAGAATGAGGAGTTTCAATAATATACAGTGTGTAATGAATTATTAACGAGGTTACAATTTTCTATTTTGTCCAAGAACTACACGTTGGAAATGAACGAGTTTTTCACAGATTGATGGCAAAAATTACATGCGCGTAATTTTTAATGTGTAAGGTTTTGCAAAAATAACCAGAAACTACGGACATTTACATAATTACCTTAAATTGAAACTTTTTCAAATTATTAGTGAGGTGTAATTAAAAATCATGTAAACAAAAAAAATAACATATTTATTGCTTCATATACAGATTGATATCGATACATATAGTGACCGACATGGAATAAATAGAAATCAACAAGTACACAGTAAAATAATTTTCGGATCTGATTAATAAAGGATATGTAATCATCTTCTTGAAATGACATGGATAAAGTGCTGGTCCATGAAACATGGCAATTCTGGATCTCTGATGTCATACACGTGATACATTTAATGCTGCCACAACTCCTACTTTCTTCTAAACTGGCGTAGATTCTCGTAAATCCGTCGCGTCAGAATGATCGACAAGTTTTCGATCGGGTTTAAGTGTGAAGATTTTTCCCGATAGTTCATTTTCCGAGGTCTACATAAACCTAATATTTGCAGGTAGTCTGTAGTTTTATGCGCTGCATGTGTGAGCGAATTATATTACATAAATATGATCGCTCTTCTGAAGGGGATCTTTTGCTTTTTTTAACCAAGGTAAAATATGCCCTTTCAGGAATGCTATATAAACATCTTCTGTCAGTTTAATACTGTCAGTTATTTTCTACGGATCAATAATGATACCTCCAATATTACCAGCCCAAAATATGATAGCCCCTCCTTCTTGGAGTCGCAAACGTTGATGACGTAATCGTCTGTTTATGACCGAAAAATTTTTTCCAAACATTAAGGTCATCAATGCTAGTACGAGATTCATCCGTGAAGACAACCTTCGAGAAGTAAACCTGCATATTATGTACTGCCCATTTCAGTTGCTTTTTTACGTGTGTCGTTGTCATAGGCTTTGAACCAGTTTCATCGTTTCCCCGACCTTTTTCAAAAGACGACATCGACTAGTTCTGGACACAGTTGTTTCTCCAATATAATAAATTTCTCATATGATCAGAACTGGCTTATTTACAGCTTCACGTTTGATATACGACAGAGGAAATTGGAAAACAACACTCGAATGACCCTTATTGGCTCTCTTGCGTAAATCCGTACGATCTGAAGGAAATCTTTTAACGGTTTGGTGATATCTTCCAATCATTTCGGATATTTCTAATGTTATTTATCCAGTTGAATGACTAACCATTCCAACAAGAGATTTCCAGGCCGCAGTAGATTACCAGGATATTTACGTGTCATGACCACACTCTGAAAACCTCCGAGGCGCTTGCTGATACCGGCTCCATGACTGTTGGAATTATAGATGTCAACTGCTTACATCGCAGAGAAGCAGTCGTCACATGCGATAGGGTTGATTGACCTGCAGATATCGAGGGTTTGAATCCATCGACTACTCCATCTGGGTTGCACACTTGTCGAAAGAGTTTATCAGAGTATTACAGTTGTTGAAGGCATGCAGGGGTTTGAAGTTACAAGTGAGTGTTCGGCACAATTTGAGGAGCAACACAGACGAACTGCACCCAAATGTATACTATAAAATGTATATATATATATATATATATATATATATATATATATATTGTGATAAAAATATAGTTTTAACGTATGCATTATTTATGGGTTAATATCATCAATATCTGGGATAGACCGTATTTAAATATCAAAGTGGACATACCCATAATAACATAACAGACTGTTCCATACGTAATAAACACTGCGCCTCAAGAGGAAGCAGAGAGTTCAGTCTGAATTCGGGCGACCGGCTGACTGGATGATCGGTTGAGCTCTCTGTCTTCTGGCGGGGAGGAACCCGATCGAGGCTACGCCGAAGGCGGAATCTCTTTCGGGGAGGTAAACCGACCCTGAACCCGTTAATACGGATTCAAAGTGCATATTTTGGGCCGAACCCACGGGCTCGTAGATCCCACGTTAAACCGACCTTGTGTCACATGAAGCCCACGAGGGGCTGACTAAATACCGTTCAGTCTGAAGTCTGGTGTGAAGTCCATCAGTAGTCTGTCAGTCAGTCAGAGCGAGCGAGTCAGTCAGTCGAGTCAGAGGCAGTCCGAAACAGAGTCGCTTTCAGACAATTACTACTAAACCTGATTGTAGATACTAACACTTTCTACTTCTCTGTATATATTCCTGTTTGTAATATATCTGTGTTATTCCATATCCGTATTTGAGTTCTTCTTTATTGGTTCTACCTTGGACTATCACCGTGGTACAAGGAACCGGACCATAACAATATATATATATATATATATATATATATATATATATATATATATATATATATATATGCTAGTCAAGAGGGTGGATTAATGGCCTATTATAGTATCATACCATTTATTGGATGTGCGTTAATTGTTATGCTTGAAGATTAAAACAAGAAAACGTGACTGTTGAATGTTGTGTTCGCGATGATGACTATATACAGTATTTGGCTGCTAAGGTATTATTTTTATTTGTTCAAATTATTATTTTCAAAATTGATCCATTTCGTTTATTTGTCAGGAAATTTAAGGACATTATACAATATTTTCATTTTCTGTCAAGTAATTATTGACACTTTATAATCCATAATCGCACTTGAATGCTATTCTTTCGCTTGTTACATTATACCTTATCATCCATGCTACTATAACCTTCAATATGCGCGGTGTGTGTATTTCATTCTCTGATGACATTTAGCTGCTCATTACGCCTGAGTAAACAGGATAAAATGAAAATTCCCTGGATAGGAATAACAATGCAGCAATTCCAATATATATATATATATATATATATATATATATATATGTATATATATATGTGAAAAGTGTATATAAATATAAATAAATATATATGTATAATTATTTATATATTATATGCGCGGTACTTATTAGAAAGCGCTCAATATCAGAGATAGAGCTAACATGTTTGGTTGGATAGATGTGAGTTTGTGACCCTGGGTTTCACGCTTTAGCGATCGTCAGACAAACTGATTAATGTTTTAAAAATTTGGGTTTATGTAGATTGCGTGTATTGGTGTTATTGTGGAAGTGGTGGGGAAATTTCGTCGTTTTGTCATTCATCGTACTAACGCAAACATCGATGTATGCAGATACATATACATACTTGGTCGTCCGTCGGGACTCATACATATATATAAACATATGTAGACAGTTTCGGCTATGACACATGTATGTATACGGGTGGTGTTATGTCTATACATACGCATTTGTATGTTGAAATGTTGAAATTTAAACATTGGAAGTGTGGCGGAAATGTCTCGTTAATGTCTCGTGAATGTATCCATGTCATATTATGAAATTTTTATATGTAACCATGAGAACAAACACCTATTACCAGGCAGCTTTAATATAATAATAATAATTTTGTAATTAAAAATTAAAAATTATAGCAATCTTCAACTACCATAATTTTACATAGAATACCTATTATCA
This sequence comes from Acanthosepion pharaonis, assembly GCA_903632075.3. NCBI lineage: Eukaryota > Metazoa > Mollusca > Cephalopoda > Sepiida > Sepiidae > Acanthosepion > Acanthosepion pharaonis. Next base: position 3,392,502 of record CAHIKZ030005608.1, read on the forward strand.
GGTTTTATACCAAAATAAATTAATACATATAACAAAATAAAACAAAAATAAAATAAAACACCAACAACGACTTTTTAGTTCAAGCTACCACCACTATAACTACATTCATGGTTTTATCATTCTCCCACCACCGTTACTAATCATTTCTACCAATTTGCAATTTCTTCCAATTTACAATAACTATTAGCTAAAGCCTAAATAGCATTGTCTCCAATCCTTTGAAACATTACTATCACATCATATCATATAAGCCCGTTATTAAATTAAACATCACCATATAAATTAAACAATAAGGATTACAAATTTTTACCTGTTACATATACACAGTCACCAAAACAAACAAATAACCAGCTTTAAATATAACAAATAAACCCCCATTTTTTTCAAAATTTTTTTTCAAAAACAAATAACCAGCTTTAAATATAACAAATAAACCCCCATTTTTTTTCAAAAATTTAAAAATAAATATAAATAATTATAATAATAATTTTTACCTATCATAATTTTACACCCCACCACACATATATACATACATGCGAGAAAATATTTTTCAACAGAAAAAAAAAAAAAATTTCATAATATGACATGGATACATTCACGAGACATTAACGAGACATTTCCGCCACACTTCCAATGTTTAAATTTCAACATTTCAACATACAAATGCGTATGTATAGACATAACACCACCCGTATACATACATGTGTCATAGCCGAAACTGTCTACATATGTTTATATATATGTATGAGTCCCGACGGACGACCAAGTATGTATATGTGTCTGCATACATCGATGTTTGCGTTAGTACGATGAATGACAAAACGACAAAATTTCCCCACCACTTCCACAATAATACCAATACACGCATTCTACATAAACCCAAATTTTTAAAACATTAATCAGTTTGTCTGACGATCGCTAAAGCGTGAAACCCAGGGTCACAAACTCACATCTATCCAACCATATATATATATATATATATATATATATATATATATATATAGTTTTTATGTGTGCTATATTTATGGGATGAAGTGATCAATATGAGAGATAGAGCGTATGTAAATATAAAAGTGTACATTGAAGTAGTACACTGACTGTTTCATGCTAGACACAATCGTCAGGCCGCGTGAGTTGGATTTTTTCACAACTATTTTATATATATAGTTCAGTCTGACCCCACACACATATATATATATATATATATATATATATATATATATATATATATATATATATATATATATATAGTCTTATCAAGTCATGGTGTTCAATCAACACCATATCTAGATATGACACTAGATGTTTTGAAACAAAATGGCTATTTTTCTAGAGACTTTGCAACATATTTATGTTATAGTTTTCGAATAAATTTTATTTACTCTACTCTGTATTGGCCCTTTATTTAAGAATAGTAGTTTTTATTATTGGAATTTATTTCCTATACACTAATTCTACATATATATATATATATATATATATATATATAGAGAGAGAGAGAGAGAGAGAGATACATAGATATATAGATAGATAGATAGATAGATAGATAGATAGATAGATAGATATGGGTGTGTTGTAAATATATATATGAGATAATAGTATCTGTTTTTATATCTCAAAAACAGTATTCAGAAAAGAATATGACAAACTTGTAAAAGGTTACATGTGACGCGTTTCGTCATTCAAGACTTCATCGGTCTAAATTTCTTATGTTGGTAGGACTACACATGAGAAAGTGAGAGGCGTGCTGGTAATGGTAGATTTTTTTATCAGCTGAATTCATTAAGATCTTTTTTCTTTTTCTTTCCATCAGTTTTGTCAGTAGAATTCCACACTTATTGTGATCATGAATGAGAATACATACATAGAAAAAAGTGACTTACTAGTCAACGATACCGACACATATGAAAAAAATAAACGAACAAAACTCGAACAAAACATATCAAACGAAACAAAAATTTAAGAACGAAATCAGGAAACTGATAAAAAGGAAAACATATCGTCGTACAAACTCATAGAACATCAGCTAGGAACACCCCAATTTTAGGGTTTCCCTAAAAAGCACAAAACAGGCATCCAAATGCGTCCCATTGACTCAGGAATAGACAGCGCCCCCACCGTAAACAGGCGAAATCCATAACATGTTTTTTCTAACCCTTCTCACTAGAAAAAATCAGTTCATCTCATTTAAAGAAATCAGGCAGCATATTTGAAAAAGTTGGCCAGTCAAGATATATAATCACTGTACACAAACGTACGAGTTGCAAAATGCCCGAATCTCCTAGAAATAATCTAACGATAAAGCTCTCTCTACCAACAGCTAAAATAATAAAAGTCTGTCATCTCATCACCAATCAATTCTACTTTACATTTAATAATGATTGGGATAAACAATGGGATTAATAATGAGATTGCATCTCAGGAAAGTGATGGCATGTCTGGAATCTACATACATATGAAAGGGAAGAACAATATTCCTTACTCTTACTTAATATCAAGTTACACTTCTTTAAAAACATATTAAATCAGGTGTCATCTGGAAATCACCATGAAAAAAAAACAACCTAATAATTTTCTATTCTCATCATGACAGAAAAATAAAATCCGACATAATCTTCAGATTCTAACTATGAGCTCTAAGAATAGGTAGCTCAGATCATCTACACGAAAAGGAGAAATACATAAAAACACTTTGAAACTTCTCCAACAAACTAATTATTTTGTATTCGATGCCAATCAAAAAGGCACATAAAATATTCCGGAAAAACCTCATGAATCAAAATGATATATTATCCTGCTTATTAATTCTATTACATCTACAATCGAAACAAAACTTGAAAGTATTTATTATTATATCCAAAGCAATAAAAGTCGAAGTCAATACTAAAAACAATATGCGAACACGTTGAGTAGGAGTTTACTCCATCACCTGTAAAAATTGTCACAAAAATATATAAGATAAACTTCAAGGAATCTAAATAAAAGATTATACTAACACAAAAGGAGCATTTTACAAAATAATGTACCAAATGCTTTTGTTGTCAAACAATTGGACTAACCACAAATTTGACATAAAAATGCTAATCTAATCAGAGCAGTAAATGTATAGATAGTGCCTTAAACGCAAGAACATCTACAGTAAATTTGAGCCTTAGCTTTTACAACATTTCACCATTCTTGACAGATCTTCTAATATCACATTATGTAATACCTTCTGATCAAAGTGAGCGAAACCTAAAGAAAAAGACTAAATGTTTTTGATGATTAAAAAATAAAAAAATAAAAGTCCCAGAACACCTATGTCATGCGCATGTGTAGTCCTACCTGCGTTTCAAATTTAGCCCGATGACTTCCTGAAGAACAAAATGCGTTCCAAGTAAATATTTTTCCACTTTGTCATATATATATATATATATATATATATATATATTATGCTGTGATTGGTAAATTGTCGCCATTTCATATTGTTTCATTTTGCTCATACGCTTTTTGGTTTTGGCTTTATCGACTACAGAGTATCGTAGTGTCAGTTGGGCACCATGATTGAGAAAAAGACCACCATAGCGCAATTAACTCCGTCACAAATTTGGAAAAGACTTGTCTTACTGCTTGGCATTCGAAACGGAATCTTCAATACGGCCATTTCAGAGTGTTTGTGTGCCAATCTGAGGACCGTGCAGAGGGTTCGAAAAGATTAGGATGAGTTTAATTGTGACTATAAATATGATTGGAGTGATCACTAGTAATGGCGTCGTTATGTCCCCATTCATCTTCCCATATGGACTCAGACAGAACAATGAGGCCTAGATCAATTGTTTTTAGAGGTAGAAACCGAGCTCTGCGCCAGGTCACACAAGTAGGGGAACTCAGTCACGTATAATGATTTCTGCGACCATATCAGCCCTTATATCTGGCCACCTAACTCCCCATATTTGTGTGGGGCGCAGATGAGCTAGATTTCAGCAAAATTCCTTATAACACAAAACATAAACTGAATGCAAGTAATATGGCAGCATTCGCTGCCGTAATCAAGGTGAAAGTCCAGAAGAGATGAAGGAGATTCCGAAGTAGTCCGCGATGGAAGCCAATGGAGATTTATTGAATAAATTTACTCTTTAGTATTTCAAGATATTTTAGTGTGAATTTGTTGTTATAACTGTTAAAATGAAATGTAATTGTTATTTATATTTGTGTTTTGTAATTAAGACGACAATTTATATATCGTATATAATATATAATTACACATATTCAGGTTTGAACCAGGGATGACCGTTTGGATTTTGCTTGAAGTTTTTGGGTGGCATAAAACTCTCTATTATTGAAAATAATTCATGTGGAGATTAGGGCTGCAGTTTGTGAGCAGCATATAGGTTGGGAGAGGAGCTTCCATCATATAGGATTTAAAACTGTCTCAGCCTGCCTTCGTATAGAGAAAAATCTTTCTTTGGAAAGGCAAATCAGAGTTGTCATTAGTTTGGAGTCAATCTGGTCACTGATAAGTCAATTGTCTGACGTGCTAGTGGGTTGGTAAACACGTCTGATTGTCAGGGTAGCAAGTTAGTAAAAGTTCTAGTAGGACCACCTGCCGTCCCGTCGCATCAGGAACTCGGACAGGTTCTTCAGTAATCTGGATTGGTGAAATCTCCGCAATATATTCGTCATCGGTTTTGTTATAGTGGAGTTAATACACTTTTAGTTAACATTGAAATCATCGTATATGGGAAAGCTGACGGAGAGAATTTCGTTGAGGATATTGATAATCATCACTGATATTTTATCGAAGTTTGACTTGACTTATATCGTTTTTCAACCTGGTCGGGTTGAACCGGCTTCCTCCCGAGCAAGTACAGCATCACGGAGCATCGCTGCCAACGCTCGCCGATCCTGAGTCAGGTCACACGAAATGGCGAAACTATCGCGATTCCATCGTCGAAGACCAACTACTTGTGGACCCGATAGTACTGCTAGGTCATCCTTGATTGTGCTAGCCCATGTCCTC
>CAHIKZ030005608.1:3400000-3427500 GCA_903632075.3 Acanthosepion pharaonis
TAGATTAATATCTCAACAGTTGTACCTGATAAATAATTAAAGATATCTTACTGGAATTCTCCGAGGTGGTAATAACACTAGTGTACTCTTTGATGAGCAATAAGAATGTATGAATATTCTTCAGTCTTCACAGAAGAAACGTGATTATATATATATATATATATATATATATATATATATATATATATATATATATATATATATATATCTTTCAGATTCTTATTTCCAACTCTAACCTTCTAAGAGTCTGCCATCTCTAACTTAATAACTTTCTGTCTTGGAGTAACAATGTGCCGTAAATGTTTTACATACGATTTAATTTTCAATATTTTTTCTTTACTTTTTAGACTGTATACGCTCACGTACCAAATGTATTATGGATCGAGGTGGATCATTTAGAATTGATCTCTTTAGCTTTCTCTTCCTGTTGTGACGTCTCTAATGTTCGCTCTTTTTTTACACATTTGCCATTCTCTTGATGCTTTTTAATGGACTTAGAAGTCGGAAGCCATATTACGAATTTTGGTACCATTGTTGAAGACCGGAATGATCATTTTCCTCTCACCATTTCTCAGTTTGACTGCGATAAAACAATTTTAGCCTGTTCTATATCTTGCTTTTCAACTCAATGTTTCTTTTTAATGATTCTTACTGCAAATGGCGTGAAGACGACTAAACGTCTCATTAAAAACATGAGGAAAAGAAACTCAATTAGTTAATTGTTTTTTTAGATATTAAACAATAACTTATGCTGTTAGCCCGGTATGTACTATGTGCGTGTTTAAGGAGAGGAAAAGAGATAAAATATAAACATTATGGACACTCGTAAATGCCAGCATTATAGTGTGGCAGGCGTTTTGAGGCCTAATGTATTATTTAGACTACCAAGTCTAAAACTTCTGCGAGTTCATAATTCCCCTCAATAGGAGTAAATATCTTCAGGTATCCCCACTCCTCCCCGTTTTTTTTTTTAAACATAAATAAGTTTTATCACTTCTTTTCTGTTTAGTTCAGGTTTCCGGTTCCTTCTAAAGTCTACTGGAACACTTTACTCCTAATATCTTCGTATAAATCTGAAATTTTAATATTGATTTTTTCCTCAATACAAATAGATAGATTCGCTTATCGTCTGATTTACCCCTTGGAACAGGAATAGAATTTTAACCCTTGTTTTCCAGTTTAGTATTGGGCTACCGTTTCTTTCTAAAGCATTTTATTTATTGTACCCTCTATTCCGAGTGACTATTGGGTCTTATGCAGTGTGGATAACATTGTAAAGAAGGAAAAAAACAACATCAAAGCCTAATCGGTCGTGCCATTGCTAGGTCTCTACTGTTGCTACTCTGACATGTTCATTTTTAATTTATTTCCTTGTAGTGATATTAATATGAGTCTTAGAAATAATAATAATAATAATAATAATAATAATAATAAGAAGAAGAAGAAGAAGAAGAAGAAGAAGAAGAAGAAGAAGAAGAATCGTCACCCTGGTCAACAAGGGCCGCGTACACCAGTCTGAGGCGGAAAAATCTGTCACTGGAAAAAACTCTTCCAAAACCGGACTATTCCCAACCCTGGACCAAGTTCTCAATGCCAAATCAAATAATAAAAATAAGACGAACGAAATGGCCTCGCGAAGATTATCAACCTGGCATGATATCATTCTTTACTGCACTCGAAAACCCAGCGAAGAACACCACGAATCAAACATACCAAATATGGTGAAATATAGTAGGAAGGGATATAAGAACTAACATCAGCCCAAACATGCTTGCCAATGTCCGCTGTAACATTGAGCGAAACAAACGACTAAGAAATAGATAAGATAAAATTAGATATAAGGCATAATACTATAACTCATCAATTAAACTATAAAGATGAAAGTAGAAAATAATAATATGACAGAGGATAAGGTAAAAACTAAAACAAATGAAATACGAAACAAGTCCCCGGGAAATAAAATCGAAGAATCTACCTGTGACACAACCTTCTGAAGATAACTCCAACTACATTAAGTTGGATTTGAAAACCACTTCGATGAAATCACCAAAGCGAAAACCCACGTCATTCAAGTACTCAGCAGAGTAGCCCACACACAATTGTCAGACAGATACCAGCTCCGAAAAATATATATGACGAAATCCGATAAGCATATTGTACAAATATACAACGCTGCTCTGGAAATACTGTTAACGGATAAACCACAGGGAAATATCACAGAAGTTAAGAACATCATATACGCAACAACTTTAGCAGCTACTGGGAAGCTTGAGGTCAAGACAATGAAAAAGATTAGCAGACAAAGAGCCATCTTGGAAGGCAAAACATCTGCGAGAAAGAAAGGAAATCAGATGTGAGCTTTCTGTTTAGATGAGCTCACTAGAAACCCAAATATCTCCAGACGCAAATGCAAGAAGATGAAGATGAATCAAACGTAATCACTGTTACATTCCTTGAAAAAGAAACAGAGATGAAGCGAAGAATCCCATTATTCAAATAATCAGCAAAATAGCTCTAACACAGATGTCAGAATTATAGCAGCTTCTTAAAATTCATATGAGTAATCTAATAAGCATACTTTTTAAACATATAACGGGCAGACCACTGGAAATCAATACATAATTTATTAATGTCATATAAGCAAGAGCTTTAGCAACTACTAAAGGTCAGATAAATAGCCTGGTTGGAAGGCAGAACTAAACCGAGAAATTGAGGAAATTAGATGTAATTTATCATTACTAGATGAGAGTTCTAAAAATGCAAATATTTCAACAAAGAAAAACGGCAAGATCAAGCAGAAATGTACAATTAACGTCGTAAATAAAATTCCACACGTCAAGGAAATACTTTAAAAGTAACTTCAATTAATAGCATAGAGAGCAAGATATAAAAAAAAACATAGTTACTCTCGATAAAATAAGATAAGTTCAAAATGCTACAAAAAGATTTACAGGGAGACCGCAAAAAGAAGTTTGGAATATTTGGAGCATCCTAAATGAATATAATCCCAATGCAGAGTGCATCAAACGAGGACAAGAAATAATGATGGATAAACCTGTATAAGATTGGAAAATATAACGGACAGTTTAACATAATGCCAAAATCTGCCGGAAACACCAACTTACCAATATTTTGTTTCTATCATCTGTCATCAATACATAAAAATCACATGCAAACTTTATCAATGCTAATTAATAATTTCAGGTAATCAAAACATCATAAGTCCATAACACTCCTGCCCAATACATATAAATTAATCAAGTCCGTACTGACTAACTATACTTACACTTTTCTAAAAACAACATTCTTCCCCTGGAAGAGAAGTGGCACCTAAAAGGCTCATAGTATTGCAAAGATCAACTTTTTTGAAAATAAAATGAACCTGGAAAATATCAGGAAAAAATGTAGAACATATCAACACGTTTAACGTAAAGAATTTCTTGAAGTCTTCGAAAATGTACAGAATCTTCTAGGTGACAGTAAATTTACTTTAAATATAGAATAAAACCAAATTGTACCTAAATCACACCAAATATACTGCTACTTACATTAGCTTGAATATCGACAAGGAATCTTTCAAGGAGACTACTTGTTACCAATTCTGTTTGTTTGAATCCCTCTTTCGTATGAACTAGAACGGAATAACAAAGTATTGAAAAGCAAGAAAGCATTTAATCACTTATTCTACATGAATGATCTCGCAATTTTTGTCGAAGACAACAATAAATTGAAATGTCTCATCAATAATATAAATTTTTTCACTGACATCACACTCAATAGATGTAGATTTTGTCACATAATTTAGGGAAATGAAACAAGAAAAATCCTATACATATCTAGGAGTCAGTCTGGTGCTAAATACAGAGTCGAATTCAAAGTATATCAGTTATAAACAGTTTGGTTGTCCATGTTTGAACTTCTTTAACTGGACCATATAAACATTATGTGAATCGATGTCAAAGCGAGAAATCTTCTCGCTTTCCATAGCCTGCATCATCCTAAGCCCGATGTTAATTGTCTGTATGTGCCCAGATCCTTAAAAGGCAGGTAGTTTTTTTTTTTTTTTAACTGGAATGTCTACATAACTATAACAATCGGTTTTCAAAGATATGTTAATGTTCCGCAGCTGAAAACTGTCAAAATACAATGATCTTTAATTGGAAATCCTAAACATGTGACATATGAGGACGTCACTAATAACAGTTGCGGTTGAAGGAATCCGTTCGATTAGTAAAGGTTTCAATAGACTCAATGAAGTAAACGATAGTAGCCCATACCTTAAAGAAATACAGAAAAAATATCCCCACAAATATAGATCCCACATTTCGAGGAGCGTTATCTATGGAAAATGTATGTGTTATTAGGTTGGTAAAGTCTTATTTTTTACATAAATGTTCGATAGAAAATGTCATGAACCCATTTCTGACATTAGGTTACTGGTTGAGAAAAGAAAAGAAATGAATATACACCAGAAATCTGAAATTAAAGTTAAAGACAAAAACAGCAATAATGATGATCTGTTTCAATTAATCTTCAGGTACCCCAGTGTAAAATGTCTACCTCCCGAACGGAAAAAGAACCTCGTAGATCACGTTTCCGTTAAGGAAAGTCCCCACCTCTGAGTGAACACAGCTGTTTATCTTCTTAGTTACATTTACTATCAATACTGATAAGAGCATCATAGGCTGCCATTAGGGTGGTAATGTAATTGCCGCAATGAAGTTAATTTTAGAATACTTATTGTTCAATATTTCGACATTCTTGCTTCGTCATCAGAATTGAATTTTAACTAAGAAATTTCATTATAATTTTGAATTTCAATACTAGTCTCTCAATCAAGTATACATTATCACAATAAATGAGTAAATATAAAACGGTTTCATTCGTAAAACAAGAGATTTATTAGTAATCGATTCGTTTCCTTAGGTTGATAAACTCTTTTACGGTTAGCTCAAACTGGAAAATATTCTAAATGTTCATATATATATATATATATATATATATATATATATATATATATATATATATATATATGAAGAAAATATCTGGAAAAACAAAACAAAATCCTTAAAAATGCGATTATGTTGTTTTAATATGAATCGCATTTTAAGGATATTTGTTTTGTTTTTCCAGATATTTTCTTCATTCTGTCGGATTTATATCCATTTATATTTGCTTATCATTAATATATATATATATATATATAGTTTATACAAAACTAGGTAATCCATATGGGTAGACTCAATGAGGATGATATCCAGAGAGCTCAGTGTATATTTAGAGCAAATATGTTTGAATAAAAACAGATCACTTTAAGGTTCCATGTAATAAGTTATTTCATCACAACCCTTTAAAGGGCTCTGGATCATCAGACTTTATTTCCAAAAGTTAAAATGAAAAGAAACTTACACATTTTTGACGGACCGCACCAAACGTATGTGAAATTAACGAAGTGAGGAAGTGAGGTGGGAGAGAAGATATGAGTGAGTTAGATGTACCATTTTCAATTCCTTATCCTTAACCCCACTCTGTGTAGGCTAGATGTCGCTTAAACTTAACGCGTGTTATCTCTAGATATAGATGGGTAAGGGGTGAGGGAGAGGACCGACTTAAAGGGGGAAGATACAGTTAACAATAAAATAATAAATCATGTCCCTGAGATCAGGATTCACTCAAATTCTTAGATGCTGTTATTTCGCATTACTTTAAAGGGTATATTTGGGGGTTAAAGTTTGATATAAATCTAAATGTCTAAACAATCTACGAAGAATTTAATTTGAAGTTTGTTGGAGTTTTGGGTATTTTCTATGAAATAGTCGATTGGAAAAATCATAGAAAGTACACTGAAAGAATAATCCATTTTATATCTAGTAATTCTTTTTATTTTCCTAAACTTTTTTTAAATAATCATTATTGATGATAAAATTATATGAATTGGAATAAACGTTGATAATTAGGTATCTCAAAGCAGTAACGAATTTAATTTATCAGTAAGAATCAAACGAATAGATGTCAACTTAACAAGCTATAAGGAAAAAGCTAAACTTAAAGTAATCTGTTTTTTCAAACATATATATATATATATATATATATATATATATATATATATATATATATAGAGAGAGAGAGAGAGAGAGACAGAGAGAGAGACACTCACACACACAACATATATATGTATATATATATATATGTGTGTGTGTTTGTTGGTAAAAATATTTTAGTGATACAATTAATTAACCGATATTTGGCGAGCTATCAATGTAACTTCAGTGATTGTACAAGAACCGCTATTTCCACGTGACGTGGTCGTAAGCCACAATCGATCGGTAATTCATATCAGAATATTTTCAAATATATTTTGTCTAGTTCTAGTTATAATCATTTTATATATAAATTTACAATTTATGTTTGAAACCTATTAAAATGGCCAATAAAAGTTTTTTTTTAATGTTAGGCAAAACCATTTTTGGCTTATATTGGAATCTCGGAGAGAAAATCAGTTTTCTCCTATTGACTCCAGCTTTTAAGATATTGTTAAAATGCGCTTTTCACGTCTGCGAATCTGTACACAATGGTACTAATTGAATTATAGTGTTACTGGTTCATCAATATTTCAAGAAAACCAAATTTATGCTATTTAATCTATTGATTGGTAATCAAACAATGTTAAATAAATGTATGACATTTATTTAGTTTCCAAATTGTTTTTGAATAATTAAAATGTTATATTTACTTTCAGCATTCTACTATTTTAACAATGAACAAAGTGCCAGAATATTTTCCAGTATTATCCTCATATATTACAGGAGATGGATGCTAAATTATAAAGTAAAAATGATTTCCAATCAAATTTCACACCAGAAGTAAACTAACATAATATGCAATTTAAATTATTCAATATAATATCTTGCAATCACAATATGACATCCGGTCGAAAGTATAGTACTCTTCTTCATTTGAAGGAAGCTTCTGTTATATGACTTCCTTTTCCAAGTTTTCGGAGTGCAATCACGGATAAGGCTCCAACAGTAATTGGACATCATGCGTGCGTTCAATCTGCCCTTGCACCACTGTTCTATAGACTAGTGGGGAAATATTATCTGTGCTCTTCGCTTATATCCCCTCTGTTTAAATGGCTAAACAAATTTTGAATTTTGATACTAATTCTTGTTCCAAGACATCGGAAGTTTTAGCCTCACTTCGACCAGTTCAAGGTAGTTACCCACTTTCTTTTTGATGTGTCGGATTACTATATAAGAACGTTAGAACTAGAACGCGAATTTGCGTTATTAATTCAAAGCGGCGATTTTAGAAAGTTAACAAATTAAATTTCAAATCTTTTCTTAATAACGTAAATCCTGGTTTGCGACTGATTTAGCAACAATTTACATAACCAATGATTATGATTATCAATTGTAACAATATGAGTCAAGTAAAACAACAGACTCAAAATGATAGAAAACGACTGAATGAAGATTAATTACATTTTTTAGACGAAAATGACAAGACAAAGAAAACTGTTGTCTGTAACTCTGACCATCCCAAGCAAAAGAATACAGAAGGAACGAAGCGGCTGAACTGCGCCCTTCCCCCTCCGCTGAAAATTAAACCGCCTTCACTACCTAAGAATAAACTCTGGTTTAATACTAGAAATTCTTTTGTTCTCAACTCGCGGCTAACAATCTGGCCGAAGGGAAGAATTTAACCCACAAGCGTTTGACTAAAAGAAACTACACCATGGCAACGAAACTGGTGCTGTTCTAAGCTTTAACGCAACACAATTACAAATAAATCACTCTTTAACTGAATTTTTTTTTTTCTCATCTTAACTGAATTTATTTTAAATTTCGGATATATTAATGTATTCTGGAAGATGTTTTTGTACCTATATCCGTGAATATGCAGGATCTGAAGAATCTAGTCCCTGAGAAATCAGTTTCATGTCTCTGCGTCACGTTCACTCGACAAAATGCTATATGAAAACAATTCCAATTTGAAGACATAGATTTTCTCAAATGTTTTGTATGATCAGGAGATTTCTCTATAAAAAACGGTATGTATCGATGAAGGTAAGAACAGATTTTTTTTATCAAAGGAATTCTATTTATTTGACAATTGGAATCGGCAACGAAATAAATTCTTTTTGTGAAAAAAGTGTTCAAAAAGTGTTATAAGTATTATATATATATATATATATATATATATATATATATATATATATATATATATATAGATAGATAGATAGATAGATAGATAGATAATATTAGTGGAAAATATACATACATATGCAAAATATATATAAAAAATACCCATACATGTATATTTTCAGAAAAAAAATTTTCCAAGAGGAAGAATCCAGGTAGAACTCAATGTCTAAGACAGAGTAAGGATATAATAAAAAGGCTTAAACACTAATATTCCATGGTTATAATTTATTCCATTGGAATCGTAAATATGATCCAAATCATCAGACCTAAAAATTCAAAATGAAAACAGAAAAAACAACTCCGGAAATCAAAACAGAATTTAGAGAAAGTGTAAGTATGAGGAGGAGGGAGATGAAACCTTAACAGAGAGACTTTTAGGAGATGTGGGGGGGGGTTAAAAAGAGGAGAGAAAGAAAGTCGACGGATGTCTAATGCATAAAGATACATTTCGTGGTGACATACACACACCATAGACAATTAGAAGTTTGGATAGGAGGTAGGGGGGAAAAAGAAAGAGAAGAGGTGGGGGAGAGAGATGGGACGAAGGAAAATAAAATTGTGTTTACTTAAAGGGCCGCTTTGTAATTGAGAAAATTTGACAAATTAATATCGACTACAGGTTAGAAATCAAATATAAATATATGAAGATGAATATAACGATTGTCTAATCTAGCAAGGACCAAATATTTCTATGTTCAAAAACACCTGCTAATCCATCTACACATACATACATTCATATACGTATACATGAATATACATACATACACATACATGTACATATGTACACATACATGCATATCCATACGTACACATACATATTGCCATATACACACCCCTATATATATATGTGTGTGTATATGTGTGTGTATATATATATATATATATATATATATATATATATATATATATATATATATATATATATTCATATGTGTGTCTGTGTATGTAATAATTTAACGTTTGTTATATAAAGTGCTCAGTATCAGGGATAAACCGTATGTAAATATAAAAGTGTACATTGAATCCAACACCCAGACCCCCAGTCTTTTTCATGTTAAACCCAATCATCAGGTCATGTGCATTGTTTTGCTCGACTGTTCATTTATACAGGTCAGTGATGCATTATGTTTAGTCAGTTGCATTTATCTAAAGGTTATTTTGTTGGTCATGTTTTGTAATTTATTATTTAATTAGTTTAAGTATTTACTTATTTGTTTTGACTAATTAATTAATTATACTTGTGTTTGCATTTTTATTTTATTTATTTTATTTTCGATTAATCTTTAATTTTTAAGTATCCATTACCGATCGTCTGGCTGTACATAAAAATCCTATCTGCTTGCTAACGATATTAATATCCTGCCAGTGCTAAATGGATATCACTACTACTCACTAAACGTGGAAGAGAGAATAGCCACAAATGTATACGAATGTCAAATGTAACCTTATCTGTATATCAATATAGCGCCATTTATTGTAAACTTTCTTTGAAATTTGTAACTCAGAACGAAGAATTATCGGATATATGTTTCTATGGACTTTTTTCTTTGTTTTGGTGTAAGTAAACCGCCCCTAAATTGTAAAAATATTTCTGGTACATCTGTTTTTGGCCAGTCATGGTATGGATGTTTATTGATTTCTTCTATAGTTTTTCATGTTATTTTCTTAATCAATTTTCTTTTTCTATCATATTTTCGTTGTACGAAATATTTTTTCGTCATCGTGTCTTTTTCGTCATTACTTCGATAATTTTTTTTTAATAGTTCACATCCAAAATTACATTAAAGAACCTATTCTAAGAATATATATTTTCCTCATTCAATTACGACGATGAATTGATATTATCGTAGCTCAACATTGAGCCAATATTGTCGTTGCTTCTTTTGACACGGCGCATTCATTTATATATCATCCAGCAATGTAATATATCTGCGTTGTAAGTTTCTCATAGAAGAACGACAATTGCTTTCTACCTTGGCCGTTTCCTGCTGTTTGTAAACCTCCATGAACTTATTTTTCATCAAATGATAGTGAATCACACTCTTTGAAGATACGCCAAGACTGACACACACAGCGAGGTAAAAAGGCTGAAAAAATTATAGTAAAACCTGTTGAACGAAAATGAGAGAAACTGAATGAAAAGAAAATTGCAAAAATACTGACAGCATTTATTTTTGGTCTTGCAAAATCAATTGTCTACGATAATGTCGTTACTCTTTACGTTTGTTTATCGAGTACTTACTACATGCGTTTTATATTATTTCATTTGTATTTCTCTCGGCTTTTATTTCCCCCATACAATGCCTTTCATATTCTTCATGTTCTTTCTTTGTTTGTCTTCATGTCATACTTGTAATATGCGATCACTGTACAATGTAAGACTGAATATATATATTATCTGTTAAAAGAATAATTTATTAACTGTCTTAATTTTCGAATTTCTTCCATCACTTTTTTACGTTGACACACTCAGATCTTTCTGAGCCCATCATATATAAATCCTTTTTTTTAAACAGAATAACAAGTTTAGAACACTAATAATGTGTAATGTGTGATAATCCCTATAACCTGCGAGATCTACAATATTTTCAACTTATCAAATCCTTTGCTTATTTGTGTTTCGATTACTTTTATGAATTACATTTGTTTCAATTTTACATTTTCGTCAGGTCGATATTTTTTATCACTTACTTAACCTGAATTTTTAATCCATGGTACCGTCTTTGTTTATATGAGTAAAATATCACAATATTTTTTCTCATTTACATAGGCTCCGAAACCGTTATTTCACGAGTTGAACTTCATACGGTAAAAAAAAAAACAAGAAGTGAAAAAAATGGAAGGAGAAGAACAGATCTTCCCACAATAGTCTTTGTTGCAAAGTACGGACGGTTACTCTCAGAATGGATTGCTATTAAATTTATTTTATTGATTTGAATTCCCGATATATGTGCCGTTTGTTACAACGTTGTACGGATTTATTTATCAACATTCCCCAATTTGTGCTGACGATTTAAAGTGAGATGTGACTTTGGCTACATCAATTTAGAGTGAGCATCAACATTTTTTCGTTACAATAAATAGGCAAGAATGATTTTCAGAAAGTGGAAATTATTTCACTAAATCTGGGAAAGAAATTAAAGCAGGGATGTCATGTACGTGGAATCCGTCACTGGAATTCAGTTCTTGGAATTAATAAACATTAAGCACGTCAAATACCTCGACGTATGGCTATGTTATTACAAATTGATTATCGGAGATAAGAAAATTTAAAAGAGAATGGTTGGTTCTATCGGTAGTTTCGATCAACAAAAAAAAAACTACTAACAGAAAAATTAATATTTTCCAATAGCCTCGTTAGGTCTAGACTTTCACAGTGATGCCACTCATGGCGACAAATGCATTGAGAAATATCAAAATCGCCAACTGCATACAAATACTTTTTCAGGTCAATGTTTATAAATAGTTACAGAATAATAAAGAAAACATTGTAGCAACTAACAGAAACCACAGACTCGAGAAATTTCTACAGCAACATCAAAAACGGATAGCACATCTAAATCGAAGAGTAAATAATCGCAAATCAGCTGCTGAGGTTCCACACTATTGCAAACAAACCCCAAGGAAGAAACCTCCTCATCATAATGAAAAGAGAAATGACATTTACTGGAATAGAAAGGTATTTTCCTGAAAATTTGCTTTAACAGAATTGCCATATAAATATCAATAGACCTTTGTACTGACTCTTTGAACTATGACTACATATTTACTGATAAAAAATAGCAAAAATTATCATTAGCAATTTAAAAGAAAAAGTGATAAGAGTAATGATGTGCTTTGAGAGTGTTGTTTGGCTGTATCGTGAATGGATATAATATATTCCCACTTGGAATTAGTTTCATTAGAGCTCTTGAACGACGAAAAAATAAAGCTGAAAGAAAACAATTTAAAATAAAAGATTGAAAGAGCAGCCCAGAAATGAATGTGAATCATTCGTTTAATCAATTAGGAAGCAATGAACACAAGGATAAGAACAAACAATCGAAAATGTAAAGAAAATCAGGAGAGAACACGTCAGCACGAAAAAAAAAGAAGTTGGAATCGACAAATAGAACAAATGACATCTTTTATTTATCGTGAGAAAGTTGTACAACACTGATGAATGAAAAAGAAAGTCACTACTCTTCGGTAAGTGAGTTTAGTCATCCTGAAAAAAAAGGTACGTCACAAAGAATTGTTGAAACAGTTAGGTAACCTTGACATATTTGGGAAAAGATTTTAGAATAATCCAGTGTCTTCACTGTCAACGAAGCGCTTGCATACAAATATAAAATAAATTCAGTAAATATGCCAAAATAAAAAAAGTATGTTAGACAAGGATGTGTATTCAAACAATACAGTGAGATAATTAGAAGTCAAATGGATAGCCGCTCAGATTGAGGAAGCGGGAAGCTGAGTTCGACTTCCAGTCGAATCCATTTCATTCACTTACGTGCTAATACTCTTGGAAAGGTTTGAAATCTCATCTACTCCCTCAGCTATAGGTAAATATACGGATATACCGGGTTCTACAGACTTGGATGGCAACTGATCTACCACAGAACGAAATAGCAACCTACTGCGGATACCGAAAGATACTTGATCGCCTAAGCGTGTATCACGCATCGCACATGACTGACTGACCAGGCTTCATTATTGACAGCTACAATCTCAACATAAGATATACAATGCAGTGCTTAGAGAAGGCACAAAGAAAACTGCAAAAATTCCTACAGAAGACAGTGAAGGAAACAAATTCAAAATACACACACACACACACACAGACACACACACACACATATATATATATATATATATATATATATATATATATATATATATATATATATATACCCATGTCACTTTAATAAAATAAGTCAAAATGAACTGTTGAAACTTTTCTGTGACCTTGATATATTTGGGAAAGAAATTCGAATAATCCAGAAATATTAAGAAATATACATAGCTAGAAAGAACTGTGTAAGACAAGGATGTGTCTTCTCACCGGACTTATCCAATGTATACAGTGAAGCGATTTGTGAGAATTAGAACGTCTATCAGGATTCATTATTGGCGGCCACAAGCATCATATAATATATGCAAATGAAAATACTGATATCAAACTCAGAAAGTAAATTGCAAGAGGTTTGTGAAATAGTTAGTGAAAAGAAAGGACTTAATCATCAATTTCAAGAAAAAATGTTTATGTTTGTTAGTAAAAAGAACAGTTCAACATGCAAATTACAGATTAAAGATATTGAAATGAAATAAGTGTAATCATTCGAATATCTTGGAACTGTTTTAACGGAGGACTGAAAGTATGACAGCGAGATCCTTATTAAGAAACGGAAATAAATCGTAAAGAAAATCCTACTGAGTTGTTCCGTAAAAAGCCGTCCTTTATGGCATTGAAGGCAGGATAATCTCGTGATAGATAAAAAAGAGACTGAAACCAATAAAAAAAATGATTCTACATAAATATGCTGAGAACATAATAGACTAAAACAGTCGAAATTTTAGAGAAAATAGGAAAAGATCATTTAAAATCAAAGAGGCATTTTCTCTGGTAAATATTGTTCAAAGAAGGGGTGGAGAATTTGAAACTCACAGGAATGCACTGCATAAACTTCCTAACGAGAAACTGATGGCATAACAGGATTTAGGAGAGATGGCTGGAAACCATAATTTGGTAAGAGCTACAATATGACAGACTGTGGAGCGCAATTATCGACGTCTTGAAGAATGAGCATACAAAGAATATGTTACAGCAAATTCGAGAAAGGTTCGTGTGTTTTTCCATTGTGCTGTAATAAACAGTCGACATGAAAAAACACGCACATTTTTTGGTACTTTTCAATAAAAGTTTTTGTCATTGTTTTTTATGGCGATAACCACGTTTTTGGAATAATTTGAGTAAATCTTATCGTAAAAAAATACAGTCTTATAATCTCATGCTGATAAATAGCATCAAGATTATTCAGGTTATTGAAATTGAATTGATGAGCATGAAGTTGCCGCTTCTTCTACAGATATACCATATGTGTATGGACCGGCAGATGACAAGGCCACTGTAAAACAATTTATTAAACAGGATACACGTTTTACAATGCAATATACTTCTGATAATTATAATCCTCAAAAATACTTTGATAAAATTCACAGTTGGAAAAATTCGCTAATATTTTGCAATGCGTACAATTCGTCAATATTCGGCCAAATATCACTTTATATCGAACACGTTATTTAAACAGTCATCATGGTATTCTATAGTAATATTAAGAGTCCTTTCTCTAGACCTATTGTGAATTGCTTTCATGAAGAAGTAACTTAAATTCTCATTACTATATGTTTTTGACCTTAAAGTAGAAGCTTCTAGTAATAATGACGATTATAGTGTAGATAAACCATCATGTTCTTTGTCGTCAGTTAAGGTTACTTTCTAGGAGTGTGAGTGTGTAGATTTACCTGCTGTATTATTAGATTATAAATCCTTGTTCACTACACTTCTAACTGCCTACACATCATTTGAATTACTTATTAGAATCTGTATGTCTTAAACATTACTTTCAAACAAATTGATCTAGCATTGAGTTCGAAGTCACGCCCGTATTTAAGCAACGATCTTTTCTTTTTCGAATAATAGCTCCATTTTTAATGACAGAACAATTGATGTCGATGATATTTTATATTCCTTCCACGAGGATTGTTAATTATCAACTGAAAAACATGAGAGGTTGATAAATCGTTTTTTTACGGATTAAACAATAAACAGAATGAAAAAAAGAAAATAAACAGGAAATAAAGATGTCAGAACAATATATATTCAAGTGAGAAAAAGAAAAGTGTAAGTAATAAATAGAAGAAAAGAAAATGTGAAATGTAACAAATAAATATAAGAAATAAAATAAGAAATACAATAAATATCCCTATAAAGAAGGAAGCAAACGAGGCATGGGAGAAGGACAACATTAAGGAAAGATATTCCGAAGCAAATTAGAATTGGAACTGGATGGAAATATTTCATGCAGGAAGAATTCTCATCGAGTTACCTGAAAGGAATCAAAGAATTCAAGCACAAAATGATTTCAAAGTTAACTTCGTTCGCGAAAGAGGATTTCTCTGTTCTGTTAATGTTTTCAAATAACTAAGAAGTTGGAAATTGTCAAGTAGCTATCAATAATTATTCCATTGTTATTTGATATGAACACTGAGATTCATAAAAGTTTGGAAATGAGGAAACGTATTCAGATAACATTAATATATACTGCTACACCAAATATAGGCGAAGAAATTTATGCGCTAATAACGTACAAAATACGTAAAAATTAGTTATTCAAAAACACAGTATCATGGAATTTATACTAAAATTGTTAATCTTCAAACATCTTTCTACTCTTTTTATAGACATAAATATTTACTGAAATTCTTAAACATATTCACTTTATTCACTTTAATTATAAAAATGTAACTACCGTAAAATGCCAAATATTTAATAGTAATTCAACTTATTAAAATAACTTGAGAAGATCAATGTACTCGACTTCGATGAGCATGACTAATGTCTAAAAATGAGCAGCATGCAATAGGACTGACAAAGCATACCCTCATATATATATATATATATATATATATATATATATATATATATAGATAGATAGATAGATAGATAGATAGATAGATAGATAGATAGATATACGATTAAGGGCATGCTGTCATGGACAAAATGATGAGGACCCAGATCTCCTTTATATGTATCACCGCGTGGCACTTATGTACTTTTACCACATTCGTATTTGCCATTAAGACTGAAAGGTTGGGAAAATATTCGATCGAATCCTAGAGATTATTGACAATATCCTCAGCGATTCCTAATAATTTTGCGCATTTAAAGAGTTAATAATGTTAATAAGTTGAATGGATAGAAAATTAGCCATCATTGGTTATGTCAATATTATAATATGAATCCTGAAGAGTGGAAATAATAACAATGGAAATAAAACCACACGTATCTCTCACAGCAGCAAGACATGCGGCTGTAATATGGTCGATAAAATAATGGTTTACTGTCGTTATTCGGGAGATAGTTTATATATATATTGAAGAACGAGAAAATAAAGCTGAAAGAAAACAATGTAAAATAAAACATTGAAAGTACAGCCCGGAAATGAATGCGAATGTCTCGTTTAATCAATTAGGCAGCAATAATAAAAAAAAATAAACACAATGATAAGAACAAACAATCGAAAATGAAAAGAAAATCAGGTGAGGACACATCAACAAGAAAAAATAGAAGTTGGATTCGACAATTAGAACAAATGACATCATTTATTTATCGTGAGAAAGTTGTACAACATTGATGAATGAAAAAGAAGGTCACTACACTTCGGTAATGAGTTTAGTTTTCCGGAAAACGCGTCCGTCACAAAGAATTGTTGGAGCAGCTAGGTAACCTTGACATATTTGGGAAAAGATTTTAAAATGTCGAACTGAACCCTTTATTTCGCTCACTGAGGACCCGAAGTAGGCTGGAGCGTGCAACGGCCGAAACATTGTAAATATAGCGGCAAAGATGAGGTCAGTAGTCTTAATAATGTAAATAATATACATAATACTTCATCTCAGAAATATAGACATATACTGAAGAAGGCCGGAGTGTAAAACGGCCGAAACGTTGTGATAAATATGGCGACAAAGATGAGGACATTAGTCCTAATAATGTAAATAATGAATATAATACCTCATCTCAGAAATATAGACAGATATCGAATAATATTAGACATAAGATGATTAAGAAGCTTATGATTATTGACTGGTAAACCTAATAAAATCTGTTGTAGTGTTTCGTAATATTCACAACTAGCAGCATGGCCTGGCGTTGTCCGTGCTTGATTAAAAAATCGTACAACTCATACAGCAATCGCTATCACTTGACTTAAAATATTTTTGCCCTATCCTTGTCTTTAAAGTGGTGCCCTTTGCCGTGCTGATGTTGCTACATGCCTTACTTCTTGCCTATCTCATACTGCAAATTTTTTCTAAGCTCTATACTAAACATTAAATCTGTTACGAAAAAAGAACTAAACAAAATGAACACAAAACGATCAGCTTTAAAAAGGACTCGTAACTGGAAAAACCGAATGAAAAAAGAATGTTAACAACAAATAATTTTTCACATCCAACCCACTTCTGCGGAATCCGAATCAACGTTGAGTTTAAGCAAGCGAATGAACCAATTGAAGTAAAGTGCCAGGCAGATTTAAATTTTTCCCACTTGTGACGAATGCAGCTATCGATTTTTTTTGCATGCTAGCATTCTATTTTACATTCGTGTCAGTCAGCGGCCAATAGAATCTTCTTGCCTATTCGTGGCAGCCAGCTATAGGCTCTCACTCTGGCCAGTAGAAAATGGCCACCAACTCCGTGAAAACTGCCGTAGAAGCATGAAAAATCGATTATTTCAACTATCAATGGTTGTTGGGAAATTTAAAGTCGGTCTTGGCCTTCTCGCTAACTTGGAGCATGTGCATGTAAATTTTGGTGCAAATCCGTCGAAAATTGCGGCCGTGCATTCGTCACACACACACACACACACACACACACACACACACACACACACACACACACAGAGCCTTTTACAGAGATTGTAAAATCTATTATGTATATATGCTAACATAAGAGGTATAATTCTGGTATGAACAGGAAACAGCTATCTTCCACCGATAGGATTGACTGATGTAGTTTCCGTTGAAGTTTTACAGCGGGTATTTGTTTGGCCGAGACAGATTTGATCAACTATACTAGAAATCTAACAAACCTAAAGAGCCGAGACCTTCATCTAACCTGCTGTTGACGCATATCTAAATAGGTAAGAGACGGATTTGAACATTTGCTTGCAAAGACATCGCACCTCAGCCAGGAATTTTATATGACAAGCCAATCCTAACGATGACCAGGACACTATACGTACACTCTGAATTACAGGTTTGATTTCGATCTCGAAAAATTGTTATATATTTATATATTCATTTATGTACTGTTAATTAGTGCTTATAATATAATGTGTTTATTTCATACTTTTTCATCTGGTTTTGTTACGTTTTCATATATATTTTATGTGGCCACATGGTAAGGGAGAAAGTTTTAATCTAAAAGTTCAAGATATATATCGTTTAAGAAAAAACATATCTATTTCTTAAATCAGTTAAAATAATTCCCTACATCAATGAAGTGAAGAAGATCCTAATGTTTGTGTGTAACAAATTCGTAGATTGAAAAAAGAAAGCAATATTCGCATCTGATGTAGATTGAAACCAATTTATTCATATCATATTTAAAAGTCAATGTATAGAGAATACACTTACACTACACACACACACACACACACACACACATATATATATATATATATATATATATATATATATATATATATATATATATATATTTTAAGGAATATGACAATAGGAAAACTAGTAATTGCTGACGCGATTCGTCATTGGATGAAACGCGTCAGCAATTACTAGTTTTTCTATGGTCATTTTTATTCATAAATATTGTCCTAAATTGTTAAATCGGAGAAATTTTCATATATATATATATATATATATATATATATATATATGAACCCGTGCCAATAATTCAATAGCCTGATATTTCCTTTTTGATGACTTGAGTAAATGTGGTTCTCCACAACATCCTTTCCATCGGACCCGTTAGCAGCAATGTTTGTCTATTTAATACTTCTCCCATTGTCTGTTCGGCTATCCGTTTACGCATAATGTTATTACAAAAGATACTCATATTTCCCCTTTTCAATCTTATAATTACTATTACCTGAGACTATAAAATTCTCTATAACCTATTTCCCGTTTATGTGACCAAGTTACATCAACGTTGCTTTTTCTGATTCTGAATGTAACAGCCTTTCCTTTTTCATTTTCATGAATATATATGTTCAGAATGTCATGAACTGAGCATGTAGCTCAGTTCATGACATTCTGAACATCCTTTCTGTAGAACGTCGCCTATTGCCCGAAATTTTTAGCATAGGCTTCCATAGAGGTGAATTTTTATTATTTTTTTCTGTTTCTTATTAATATCCATAGGGCATCCTTCCCTATTCCTATACACCTTCGAATTATGTGTCATATTTCTAAGCATTTGTTACATTTTTCGCAGTGTGATCTCGAACTCTATTGGAATATATTTTATCTGTGCATGCGATTAATTGCCATAAATGAATGAAGAGTATAAGCAAGAAACACAATTAGATTCTACTGTAAATGTTAAATGTATATAAAAAAAAAACATTCTGAGTAGACCTAATAGATATTTTTTATCTTGTTTTCAGTGATACGTGGAAATATATTTTGGGGTCTGACGCAATATTGCAGTTGGGCAGATTGAACATGATTTCCCGCAGACAGACTGATTTTATTATTTACATACTGCGATTTTGTCATGGCAAGTAATGGCACGAAAACACGAAACAAAGACCATCACTACAAATAAAATAACATTGTCTTATGTTTCACTTGCTTTAAAAATAGGGTAGGAAGCTTTAGGAAATACTATTTTTCAATGAATTAGACCAAGAAGAGGATAAGAAGGGTGCACTATCTTTAAGGAAGCTGGGAAAAAAGGATGCAATATTTATGCTCAGAATGATATAAAAACAATACAAATGCAAATGGATACATAATTAACATGAAAAAAGTTTCATAAAATAAGTCACAATGAACTGTTGAAACTTTTCTGTGACCTTGATATATTTGGGAAAGATATTCGAATAATCCAGAAATATTAAGAAATATACATAATTAGAAAGAAGTGTAAGAGAAGGATGTGTCTTCTCACCGGACATTCAACGTATACAATGAAGCGATATTGTGAGAATTAGAACATCTATCAGGATTCATTATTGGCGGTCACAATCTTCACATATATATGCAAATCAGGTTGCTGATATCAAACTCAGAAAGTGTTATGGTGTCCTCCCCTTTTTCATATAAGTGGACTCTACCAGAGTGTTACTTGGACTACTGCCGTTAAATACCCAGAGTCAGTCAGTATAGAGAGTGAGTGGAGATAGTAGAAGACTGAGATTGTAATTGAGTTGGAGGTAGAGTAATAGTGTGAGGTAACCGCTTGTAGAAGTCAGTTACAAGCACGTAGACTCTAAGGAAGTCCTACTTCGAGACTGTATATATCTATCTGTATTTGCTACTAGCCGTGTTCCTGGATTTACTAACAGTATTACCCTTTGTATTATTGTGTAAATACATTTTATTTCTTATATGTAATTCTTGCGTTTGTCATTCATTGGAGATCGGATTTCATCTCGGAATTCACAAAAAATTGGCGACAAGGATTCGAAGACTCACAGAAAAAAACAAAAGAATATATTCCCTCGTCGTCCAACAAACAAATTGGCATCG
The DNA here is from genome assembly GCA_903632075.3 of Acanthosepion pharaonis. Lineage (NCBI taxonomy): Eukaryota > Metazoa > Mollusca > Cephalopoda > Sepiida > Sepiidae > Acanthosepion > Acanthosepion pharaonis. The sequence goes on from CAHIKZ030005608.1 coordinate 3,420,684, forward strand.
AGCGAGTCGAACTCACACGAAAAGAAGAAATAGAAAATTCCTTCCCTCGTCGACCACAACAAATTAGCGACAAACAGTTACGAGGAGTAAAAATACGTAAAATTGAGTTATCATGAAAGATTTTAAAAATATTTTGGTAGAACTGATAAAACACCAAAATGATCAACAATTACAACTACAAGAACGAATGGAAGAAAAATGGCAAAAGCAATTAGAAAGACAAATAGAGCTCCAGGAACTAATATTGAAAGTAGCGGGCAACAAGCAATTAGATATTGAAAAAGAAGCAACTTTTTCTCAAGACGCAGTGTGGAATACCATAGAGATTTTCAAATATTCTCTAGATAAGGACAAAGTTTGAAGATTATTTCAGAAGACATGAAGATATCTATAATATCGTCTGTCAAAATTGGACATAAGCAAAAAAGCTAAGTCTATTGCTTAGAAAATTAGGTACTGAAGAATATACAAAGTTCGTGGATTAAATCTTGCCAAAAAAGACGAACGAATTAACATTTGACGAAGCAGTGACATGTCTTAAAGAACTCTTCAGCCCAAAAACATCACACTTCCACAGGAGGTGGAATTGCCTTAACCTGGTAAAGGGTGATAATGAGGATAATTCCACGTTTGCCGCAATCGTAAATAAACATTGTGACGACTTCAAACTAGCGAATTTAACCCCGTACAATTTCAAATGTCTCATCTTTGTTCAAGGGCTAGTTTCTACAAAAGATAGCAAAATGCGCAGAAGAATGCTTGCAAAGTTACAAAATGAACCGGGTCCAACATTACAGCAATTATCGGAAGATTGCCAGAGATGTCTAAGTATAAAGAAAGACGCAAATGACATTGAAGAATCAGTTGTTTCTCATATACGTAAGAACATATATATGAAAAAAGAATCTCACCCTCCCCGGAAAGAAAAAGAGCATTTAAAATAGCCGAGGATGTACAGACGATAAAAGCGATACAACAATTCCCCCAAGTCTACAGAATAACAGCTAACGTGAACACGCCCTCAAGTCTTTCACCAAAGAAATTGATGCTTGCACGTCAATCGCAGAAAATAACGATTCTATGGATGCAATCTTCGAAGCGTTTGAGATTCAAAGATCGCAGGAAGACACAGAAATGAGAAGGTCAAACAGGAAGAGAAAAATTGTCGAACCCCTGATCATCAACCATAAGAGACAAAAATACTAACTCCCCCCAAAAAAGGAATCTAAGGAGGGGTGTATGATGGGGTCCTCCCCTTTTTCATATAAGTGGACTCTACCAGAGTGTTACTTGGACTACTGCCGTTAAATACCCAGAGTCAGTCAGTATAGAGAGTGAGTGGAGATAGTAGAAGACTGAGATTGTAATTGAGTTGGAGGTAGAGTAATAGTGTGAGGTAACCGTTTGTAGAAGTCAGTTACAAGCACGTAGACTCTAAGGAAGTCATACTTCAAGACTGTATATATCTATATGTTATTGTTACTAACCGCGTTCCTGGATTTACTAACAGTATTAATCTTTGTATTATTGTGTAAATACATTTTATTTCTTATATTTAATTCTTGCGTTTGTCATTCATTGGAGACCGAAATTCATCTCGGAATCCACAACAGAAAGTAAATTGCAATATGTTAGTGAAGTAGTTAGTGAAAAGAAAGGACTAATCATTAATTGGAGGAAACAATGTTTATGTTTGTTAGTAAAAAGAACAGTTCAACATGCAAATTACAGATTAAAGATATCGAAATGAACTAAGTGTAATCATTCGAATATCTTGGAACTGTTTTAACGGAGGACTGAAAGTATGACAGCGAAATCCTTACTAAGAAACGGAAAAAATCATAAAGAAAATCGTACTGAGTTGTTCCGTAAAAAAAGCCGTCCTATATGGCATTGAAGGCAGGATAATCTCGTGATAGATAAAGAAGAGACTGAAACCAATAAAAGAATGATTCTACAGAAATATGCTGAGAATATTATAGATTAAAAAGTCGAAATTTTAGAGAAAATAAGAAAAAAACCATATAAAATCAAAGAGACATTTTCTCTGGTAAATATTGTTCAAAGAAGGGGTGGAGAATTTGAAACTCACAGGAATGCACTGCATAAACTAACTAGAAACTGATGACATAACAGGATTTAGAAGAGATGGCTTGAAACCATAATTTGATAAGAGCTACAATATGACAGAGTGTGGAGCGCAATTATCGACAATGGCTTGAAGAATGAGAATACAAAGAATATGTTACATCAATCTTGATCTAGCATTGAGTTCGGAGTTACGCCTGTATTTAAGCAACGATCTTTTCTTTTTCGAATAATAGCTCCATTTTCAATGACAAAACACTTAATGTCGGTGATATTTTATATTTATTCCACGAGGATTGTTAATTATCAACTGAAAAACTTGAGAGATTGATCAATCGATTTTTACGGATTCTCAACTCTTTAAAGTATATTTAAAACCAGAAATTATGTTTAGATTATATATATATATATATATATATATATATATATATATATATATATATATATATATATATATATATGTATGAATTTTATATATATCTGATGGAGATAAATAATTAACCTGTGGATTTGTGTATATACGTATTGTTTGACTATCTCTATAATTTATATGCAAATCTAAAATACATCTGCAAAAATTTTCACCGAAGTACGTTAAATTCATTTGGTGAAAAGACATCCTGTATAAAATGAACTTTCTAAATGTTTAGATTTTTAACTTTTTATGCCATTGTGTAAGGGTTTTTCTTTTAAGAAACCATTTCTACTGTTTTATGCAGGTAGAAATATGCCGCAAGATTGAAGATATTAACTTAAATTGTTGCATGAATATAAATGGCCTTTCATTTCTCTTGCGAACATTATTTTTGACAGTACTGTGCAAAGTCTTGAATATATTATCTCAAAATATTCATCTACGCACACAGAAGATCGCCAAATTTTCCTAAGCGAAACGTTTAAACCACGATTCAAAGTATATCGTGTCACTTTCGCTTTTATCATTCTAGTTTTCTCTTGTTTTTTTTCAGGGTATTGCCATATTTTGCTGCACATAAATTTCTTTTTTTGTCATTCTTTCTTTTTAACGCATCAACTTGGGAAGCTTAAATACTCACAGTTCTGCCCTGGGTTTTTAGTTGGAAAAGAATAAAACAAAAGGCAGAAGGATAATTTTTTTTTTTGAAAATCCGTTTCTTCAACAATATGGTAAATAGCCGGTGACTTTTGAAATAAAACACGCTATTCATGAGTGTATGTGGCAGTGCAGGAAATAAGACAGTAGGGAAAATTAAATTAAAAAGTAAAACTATTTCTAAGAAAAAAAATATAGGCGAGGAAAAGAATGAGAAAAAATGAAATAAACTGCTGAATAACGCAAAACAATATCGCAAGAGAATTTATTTATAAGGGCGTTTCAAATGAAACATTATCTAGGAAAATGGCGTAGCAAAGCATTCATTCAGTTTGATTTTGTTTATTTAAATGTTTACTTTGTTATGTGTTTAAGTTTTTTATGTTGATTTTTTTAGCATTTTACTTTGGGTGTTTCAGCAAAAGGCAAAATTCAAGGCTTTCATTTATAATTCATAAATTCAAAATTCCAGTTACATCATATGATGGCCGGTTTGCATGAAAAGGATGACCGGAAGCCAAATAAAAATAAATAAATGCGGGAAAGGAAGACATGAATGAAATTGAATAGAATATCTTTGACCGAAGAAATAAGGACATCAATGGTCGACAGGAACGAAAATCCTAATAAATGAATTACTAAATTAAGTACGACAGTCAAACGCATAATGCAAATACGAAAAGAGGAAAACACTAATGAGAATTAAGATTGGAAAAAAAGAATAGAAACTTAAAAAAAACATTCAGAAAATACAATCAAAGAAACCAGTTTCCATATTTCCTTCATATTTTTGTTGTAAGAAGGATGACTCACTAAGATAATTTGTCACCCCAAGAACTGTCACTTTTTCTAACAGACTCCAGTATGGATGCTTCCTTGACCAGTACAATTTTATATTTGTTAATCGTATTCTCTCATTCTTATTGACATTCATATATCCCCACTTATATTCTCATCGCTGTATTTTATTAACCCACTAATTTAAATGGCTCTTCAGGCACATTGGGTGAACTTTAACAAATTGATATTTTGAATGAAGTAGGAAAATAATTTATTTTGACGGACCTCATCAAGTATACGTAAAATTAACGAAGTGAGGAAGTGAGGTGGGAGAGAGGATATGAGTGTGTCATATGTATCATTTAAATTTCCTATTTTTAACCCCAGTGTGTCGGCTAGATGTTGCTCAAATTTAACACGTCTCGTCTCTAGATATAAGACGACATTAAAGGAAGAAGCTTCAACAACTCCAGTCAATTACACGACAGGTTTCATTCAAATTCTTAGACGCTGTTAATTTGCGTTACTTTAACGTGCATATTTGGGAGGTTAAGGTTTGATAAATATCTAAATGTCTAAACAATTTACGAAGAAATTAATTTGAAATTCGAATTTCAAACCAATTTCAAATTAATTTCTTCATAGATGGGTACCTCGAGGTGGTGTAATGGTTAGGTAGCGTGTCTCGCTAGAACAATTACAACTGAGTACTGAGTTCGATCCTCACTGGGTGCCCCATACTTTCGGCCTTGTGCCACATCTCAGCTACGCTTTGTAAATCTCTATATATACATGTAGATAGATAAGGACAGGTTGCGCTATGTCAGGGACCAAAAGACGAGTACACAGATCTCCTTTATATGTATCACCGCGTGACACTTGTGTACTTTTACCACATTCGTATTTGCCATTAAGGCTGAAAGGTCGGTATAATATTCGATCGAATCCTAGAGATTATTGACAATATCCTCAGCGATTCCTAATAATTTTGCGCATTTAAAGAGTCATCGACAAATGTTAATAAGTTGAATGGATAGAAAATTAGCCATCATTGGTTATGTCAATATTATAATATGAATCCTGAAGAGTGGAAATAATAACAAGGGAAATAAAACCACACGTATCTCTCACAGCAGCAATACATGCGGCTGTTATATGTTCGATAAAATAATGGTTTACTGTCGTTATTCGGGAGATAATAGAAAAAAAAACGTAATTCTCAGCTATTTCATCGGCTATCTTTTCCTATAAAAACATCGGAGAAACATTTCACAAATTAAAGGAGCAATTTTTTTTTAAATAGCCAGATTTAGAGAACAAATATATTTTGGGGTTTAAATGTTTGCGCTTATTTTTTCAAAAAACTTTCTGAATTAAAATTTCTCTGTTTTATTAGAATGTTATGCTGTTCATCAATTAATGCAGGTTTTGTTTTTAATAATTTAAGATCTTATAAAAAAAAGGTCAGGAAACTTATACGAAATTATGTCATTTTAACATTCATTTTCTACACTTTCTTTCTACTTAAACGATTTTTATATAAATACTTTGACAATTGTCAAATCTAAATTATCTAAACAGGATTTTCGCCATACGTGTATATATATATATATATATATATATATATATATATATATATATATATATATATCTGATATGATAACACAAGAGAAAGTAGTATGATTGTATGAAAATCCGTTTCCTGAATAATATGGAAAATAGCCTGTGACTTTTGAAATAAAACCCGCAATTCACGAGTGTACGTGTCAGTGCAGGAAATAAGACAGTAGGGAAAATTAGATTAAAAAAGTAAAATTAGTTCAATGAACAATAATATAGGCGAGGAAAAGAAAGAGAAAAAATGAAATAAATTGCTGAATAACGAAAAACAGTATTACAAATAAGTTTATTTATAAGGATATTTCAAATAAAACATTATCTAGCAAAATGGCGAATGTGGCAAGCATTCATTCAGTTTGATTTTGTTTATTTAAATGTTTACTTTGTTATATATTTAACTTTTTTATGTTGATTTTTTAGCATTTTACTTTGGGTGTTTCAAAAAATGGCAAACAATATCAAGGCTTTCATTTATAATTCATAAATTCAAAATTCCAGTTACATCATATGTTGGTCGGATTACATGATAAGGATGACCGGAAGCAAAATAAAAAATAAATAAACGCGGGAAAGGAAGATATGAATGAAAGTGAATAGAATATTTTTGACTGAAGAAATAAGAACATGAATGATCGACAGGAACGAAAATCTTAATAAATGAATTAGGAAATTAAGTACGACAGTCAAACGCATAATGCAAATACGAAAAGAGGAAAACACTACTGACAATTAAGATTGGAAAAAAAGAATAGAAACTTAAAAAAAAACATTCAGAAAATACAATCAAAGAAACCAGTTTCCATATTTCCTTCATATTTTTATTGTAAGAAGGATGACACAATAAGATAATTTGTCACCCCAGGATCTGTCAATTTTTCTAACCGACTCCAGTATGGATGCTTCCTTGACCAGTACAATTTTATATTTGTTAATCGTATTCTCTCATTCTTATTGACATTCATATATCCCCACTTATATTCTCATCGCTGTATTTTATTAATCCACTAATTTAAATGGCTCTTCAGGCACATTGGGTGAACTTTAACAAATTAATATTTTGAATGAAGTAGGAAAATAAAAAGGTCATTTGCAATAAAAAAAATGAAATAATCAGAAAAGAGAAAAGAATTGAAATAATGTAAATCAAAATACCTTTAATTTGACGAGGAAAACAAAGTAAAATGAAACAGTATGTAGAGAAAAAATAATAATGTCAGAACAATAAATATTCAAGTGAGAAAAAGAAAAGTGTAAGTA
>CAHIKZ030005608.1:3430000-3440000 GCA_903632075.3 Acanthosepion pharaonis
CCAGAGAGCTCAATGTAAATCCAGAGCAAATAATTTACATAAAAACAGACCACTTTAAGGTTCCATTTAATAAATTATTTCGCCACAGCCCTTTTAAAAGTATTGCGGGTCATCAGACTTTACTTCCAAACAAAAAATGAAAAGAAATCGATATCAATATATAACTTCCGTTATGTTAACCATTTAAATGTGTCAATATCTGCTAACGCACTCATGTCTCCTCTCTCCCCCCCCACTTCCTCACTTCGTTAATTTACATATGTTTAATACGGCCCGTCAAAAATGTGTAAATTTTCTTTTCATTCTTAGTTTGAAGTAAAGTCTCTTGATCCACAGTCCTGTTAAAAGGGTTGTGGTGAAATAATTTATTACATGGCACCTTAAAGTGGTCTGTTTTATTTAAATTTTATATATATATATATATATATATATATATATATATATATATATATATATATATATATATGAAAAATATATGAAAAGAAGTATATTGCAGAAATACTGAGAACCTCAGGCATGTTTTCTCACATAACAAGATACTAATATATGAAATATTTATGTTTTAAAGTTGTTTTACGTCAAATATACAAGCATATGTATTTGGCATTCTAACGTAATAATTTGTATTCATATACACATATGTTATATTTTAATGTTATAAAGTTTTCTAGCGATATGGCAAGGTAGATGAATTGTTACATGCCTTTGCCAAAATCTTATACTTGAAAATTTACGACCACAAGCGCAACGAACTTTTTCGTTTTTAAATCGATTATAGCTAACATCCAGGAAAAGTCATGTGCAAGTATCATGCCATTAATGGCGTGCCAGGCAATTAAAAAAGCATTAGGCAATTTTGGAGTTGGGGAATTTTGCCTGTCAAACTATTGCTTGTTTCCGGAACGTGCAGCAGACACTTGTTTTAAAGCGAGAAATGTTACCATGCGGTTTGAACATCTTTATTTCCTAGGAAGATATAAAGTGCTTATAGACGTTGTGTTAATTATAAAAGTAGAGAGTGGAATAAGAAATCCAAGAAACTAATGAATATTGAAGAAATTATTTAAGAAATATTAAGAAAATGCTTAAAGTTTGAATCTAAAGTATGTAATGGCATTTCGTGATTATCCAGCGGGTGAGATTCAAACAGCAGCACATGTTAATACAAAAAAAAAACAATGAAGAGAGATAGAAACATCGGAGAATTAAAGACGGGAGAAAAATTATATCCATAGTAAATGGACAAATATATTTGAAACAAAGGAATAAAATAAAGTTAAACATTCATTGTAGAGACAAATTACTATACTAGAATGGAGAGACGAAAACAAAATAACCTAATATTTATTAATATAACGGGAGTAAGCTATGGAGGAAATGATTTATACTCCCCATTATGATATAATAACACAGACATTCATGGACGGAACAGAATAGCTAAGTGGAACAGTAATTATAAACATGCTATTTTTCAGAGAGTATTTTATACCACTAAGACATACTCAAAAACTATATATATATATATATATATATATATATATATATATATATATATATATATATATATATATATATATATATATATATATATATATTGCAAGGAAAAAAAATATGGATTGTTTCTTAAAGGCATTATGAAAATAACATAAAAATAAGAGATGATAACTCTCACAAACAAACAGACCAACCGGTTTCGTTCCCAAGCTCATCAGGGTCAACTGGGAACTATTTCTCAAAATTGCAGAATAAATAAGTCACACAAACAACCTACATACAATTAAACTTAAAAATGAAAGATTAATGGTATGGAGGGGGAAAAAAAAACAAAAAAAAAAAATAATTTTTTAACTTATACACATATATATATTCCTTCCTGTTTTTTTTTTTAAGCTGTGCAAATATACACAATAAACGAGAGAAGGAAAAAAAATCATATATGTATATATAACGGAGTGTGAGGGGAAAATTTGAAACACATTAGAGAACAATGACGTGAAGGCCAAGAAGACAGTCTCTTTGCTTACACAAAGATGGCTCCCTAGACCGAATATATAGAGACTAAAGTGCCTTCAAATGGAAAAGAGAGTGCGAACTGGATAGAACAGTGAACCAATTCGGACTGAATTATATATATTGTTGTGTATGATACACCTAATTTACATAAGCGGACTACCGACCATATAAATATGGGTTGGTACCGGAAGACGGGGAAGATAGTAGAGATTAAGAAATTGAATCCAGAGACTCTGCCCGACTGCGATTTAGTCAACCCATTATGCAGGAACAGTCTTCCCAAGAATATACCAAACTAACTGTAAATATTGTGTACCTATTCTTTGTTTCAATACATTTTTGTTAACGTACATTTTGTGTTGTATTATTCCATGCTTATTTATGCTTCAACATATATATATATATATATATATATATATATATATATACGAAGGTCATTCAATAAATAAAGGTGAATATTTCGGTATAAGGACTTCTAATACAGATAGAAGCTTACTTTTTATTTTTGTTTTACTTCTTTTTCACATGGATTTAATTTCTTTTTCAGATTAAAAAAAAAAAAAAAACTTTGAGAGTTTTGGCGATTAACAAAGATGGCCGACCAAGAAGCATGCTCCAGGATTGAACAGCGGTCAGTTATCAAGTTTTTTTGTTGCTGAACAGGCAAACCAGTTGAAATTCATAGGAGAATGTCAACTGTGTATGGTGCCACATGTTTCAGCCAAAAATATGTCTACAAGTGGGCTAAATTGTTTAAAGAAGGACGGAGCAGTGTTGAGGATGAAGACAGACCTGGGAGGCCTACAGAAGTGAGGTCTTCTGAGGTAATCGAATCAGTCAATGACCTCATTCAGTCTAACAGACGAACTACTGTGAACTGTTGAGGCAGGTCAAGAAAGACATAAAGAACAAACGCAGGGGTCATCAGTCAGAAGAAGTCATCTTGCATCATGACAACGCAAGGCCTCACACAGAAGCCCAAACGGTGCAGACTATCAACGAGCTAGGCTGGGAACTGCTCCCTCATCGCCCTTACAGCCCAGACCTTGACCCTTCAGACTTTCACCTGTTTAGGCCCTTGAAAGCGAGAGGCACGAAGTTTAAAAGTGACGATGAAAAAAGTGTTGTGAGCGACTGGCTGAGACAACAGTCGAAAGGTTTTTTTTAGGGAATACGGAAGCTTGTGCACAGATGGGAAAAGTGTGTGACAGTGCTGGGAGACTACGTTGAAAAAAAAGTAAGGTTCTATCTGTATTAGAAGTCCTTATAACGAAAAAATTCACCTTATTTATTGAATGACCCTCGTATATATATATATATATATATATATATATATATATATATATATATATATATATATATAAAGATAGGTAGATAGATAGATATAGCATAGAACGAGTATTAATAGGAATCTGAGAAAATGATAAAATAAAGAAAAAGCAGGAAACAGGTCTCAGTCTAGCATGTTTCAATTTATGAAAGCTTCGTTAGAGATCAAGATAGACATGATAACAAAAGATAAAAAGCAAAGAAACGAAGATACATGGTATGTTGTGTTTGGTTCTTTCTTATTTTTAGATACGTATAAGGTGTAATGATGTAAGAGATAATATTGAAATATGTGTAGATCTACCTACGTAAAATACATTGATGACGCGGTCATATTTTATCCCCAAAATACTATCGTTTTAAACATAATAATTAAACTCAATAAAATTGAAACAAATAACTCTCTCTCTCTTTCCTCGATATCCTATTAATACTTAACGATAATAAATTACTTTCAGATTTATTGTAAATCTTCTAACTAAGGTGACTTTAGTAATTTTCATTTCTACCACAAACGGAATATAAAATCTGGAATAATTATAGGATTTTAATTTAGAGACCTTAAGATAGGTACATCTGAATACATTAGGGAAGAAGTGTATTATATTGAGAACACATTAATTCAAACATTTCATCGTAAATGAAAACATAAACTTTCAAAATCAATAAATCCAAACAAATACTTAAAACAAAAATTATACAAACTTCATAATCCTAGCCTCCAACACATCAACTAAACTCGCAAATGAATAACCATTTCTTAAACGAGGATCCTGACATCCACCTCTAAAACTATTGGAGATATAATCAGAATGAAAAATAAAATTGAAAAAAAATATTTCAAAATACTGGAGTTCATCATATCAAATGTCTACAATGAATAACTTGTACATTGGAGAGACTTAATGTGATCTAAAAACATGAATCCAGGAACACAAAAGAGATTTACGTTTAGAAAAACATTTAAATTTTCTCATAATACAACGTGGGATATAACTTTAATTTCCGCAATGCCAGCATTACACATTTGAATATTATCTGTTACTTCATTACACGTGACACGTATCCAGTCAAAACGTTTTACTGAATTTTACTAACTTTTAAAACATTTAGCCTCGAGAATGGGTGATATGCATTTACATATTATTTGTTACTTTGTCAAACGTGACGCATATCTAATCAATAATATATAGCCAAACACAACATAGCATTAATCTGCCTCCCCTTGCTTTTTATCATTATTGATCATTTCTATCTTCACCCCTGATGAAGTTTTAATAAACTGACAACTGAAACATGCTAGATTAAGATATATTTTCTACTTGTTCTTGATATATATATATATATATATATATATATATATATATATATATATATATATATATATGAATAAAGGCCGGAGCGTAGAACACCAAAACGCCGTGATTATAAAATGAAGATGAGGAAATAGTCCGAACAATGTAATATATTTAATTTTTTATACTATTTGCAATGTTCGGAATGTTTTACATCTTCATCTTCGATGCCATAATCACGTTTCGTCCGTTGAACGCTTCGGACTTCTTCAAGTTAACTGAATACTTTTATTTTGTCCATCACTGTAGATTGTTTTAGTTTCACGTGACATGCCTCTTCCAGTGTCAGTTATGTCCAAGTTTGATTTTTTTTTTCTTTTTTCATCTCTGTTGTCACTTTAGTGTCAATTCACTGGATTCAGCCATTGCTTTTCTCAACTGTTCTTGTGGACGTTATATATGAATTTTATGTCTTATAAACCCAGTCTCTGTAAACATTTTCTTACCAGTTCTCTTATTACAAACTTCTCATCGTTATTGTTTTTTTTTTCTCTGAAACTCCGTTTTATTTATTTCCATATTGTATTTATTTCCATGCTTTGTGGTCTAGCATTTGCGCTAATTCCTTAAGCTTTTCGTATTTTCCATTGCTATTTCAAGTCCATCATAAAGGCGACAATGATCTCTATTTTTCCTCCATATCTCGTCAGCTCCCCTTGACGTTTCTATTTCCTCTCGTCTTACGGCTTTACTGTATTCCTAAAGTTCTATCCTATGGAGGCGACCTGTTTCTCCGTATTTACTCCATAGCTGCATGTGATGGCGTACACACTGTCATTAACCATGTTCTCTTGTACTGAAGCTCTTATTCAGAAGAATTATTTGTTGAACCATTTTTGATGGTCGTACTGATGTTAGACAGACCACAAACATACTAAGGCTTTTTTTTCAAAGTTGTGTTATCCTCTTGCAACATTCTATCCACAATTGTCGGAATTTCCTAATACTTAGTCAATTATATCTAGAAGGAAACGGATCATATGGTTTCACAAAGAGCCTTGGCAGCTCCTAAATTGCATGAGAGAAAAAGTTTTTGTGAATTTTGTATATGTGAATTCGCTTCCTGTGACGTTGTAACAAATGCTTTTATGTTGTAGGTGAATAGTATGCTTTGTCCTTGATTAGGGCCTGCGATATTTTTCGTAGTCTTCGTTGTTGGATCTAAAAGTTTTATAAGTCCCAAAAATTCCTACACTTGTTTTCTCAAGGACACGTGGACCATCACCTGAATTGTGAGAATCCTCCCGTAAATTCTGATAATACCATATAGAGCTCATCTGAGTAACGCCGAAGTTTTTAAAAGCGAATAAAAAAATGTAACAACTGCCATTTTTTAATTGTTTCACCCCAAGGAAAGCGATAATGCTACGAGGAACCAGACGGTTACAAGCGAAAACGAGGGAGCATATTGAGAATGAGTAAGATTGAGGATATGACAAAGATGGAACATGTTTCAAGAAGACGAACAATGGTGATTGGCGTTGCGTTTAACAGTTTGAATGCCATTGTTATCAGGGAAGCAAGAAATAGGAAGGGAGGTTCACAGGCGTTAAGAGCGAGAACGGAAACTGCAAGAGTAGTGATATTGACATTTAGCTAGTTCAAAAGTAAAACAATGATAATTAATTGACAGGTAACAATGTTAAAGACCTGTAGTCTTTACTTCGGGGGAAAATAATCATCAGAAAAAATGCCATGAAATAGAGGGAAGACACGTCACGTCGATGAGAAAGAGACTGATTCGAGATCAATTACATTTACGAGCGTTTGAATTTTTTTCAAGAAACTCAAGATGTAAGCGCCAGCTGAAATATCTAAGAAACAAGGTGAGGAAATATATTTTGGAGAAGGAAAAGGACATTGGTTATATTCGAAGGCATAACAATTAACTGGGGAAAAAAGCAATTGATCTACGTAACAAGTTAGAATGGATGAATGGCATAGAATCTAGTGAGAGTGATAATAAATGCACAAATGATAGGGGAAATCTGACATGTTTTATAAAATGAAGAAACCTCCTCGCCATACGACTACAAATAAGTGGATCTTTTATATATATATATATATATATATATATATATATATATATATATATATATATATAAAATTTTGGCTGCATTTATTTGAGAAAGAAAAACATCAATTGATTTGGAACTTCATCTATGTGGTTGAAAAACTCTATGTAAAAATATATAAAAATTACCTGTTATATTCTTTGATATCAACTTACCAAGGCTACGAATATTTCTTCCAGTCCAACAATACACAGCACGTTTATCTTGCACAACAGGGGTGAAAGCAACCTCTGCAGAACAAATATATCCATTATTGAAAAAAATAATTTGCGCTAATATAGATTTAAGATTACCTCCTGCCAATATGAACACAGTAATCAACATTGTAAGCGGATAACCTGAAGTTAACCTTTACGGATAGCATTTGCTACATATTAAAAAAATCTAAAGCTTTATGAGTAAGAAATATCTCCAGTAACCGATAGTATTTTGAATATTAATTCGATTTAAATACTTTACTGATTATTTTTATATTCTCCTCATCTGAAAATAATATATAAAATATATAATAAATAACACGAATTCAGTGTTATTTCTTATTACCAAACAAACGATCAATTTTTGAACCGACGTTGATAGAAAACTTCCATCCATCATGAACACTTATTCTTACATGTAAACTGCCTATATTAAGATTGTAGTCCCTATACGGAAAGAAAGATTTCGCCACATAATTTGGAGAATGAATGGAGATATTCATGTCATGTAATACTACATGTTTTCCTTTACATGTCGACATACATTCACAAAAACTTCAATAAATAGAAATTATAAAAACAAAACAAAAAGAGACAGAACGGGTGTGCTGTTATATTCATTTCTTAATATAATTTTACGTTCGCGTATATAAAATCGTGTACTCAGTGTGAGATATGTAATCGAAATAAATCTTTTCAAAGATGACGAATAAAATACATTCTTATAAATAGTTATGTCTTCTTTCTTTAAACCAAGGCCACGTATCCAATTATGCAATGAGAAGCAATTTAAGAAACTTATTTCTCGTTGGGAAAATTTAAAGTCTGTATCTGTTAAATTTATTTTCGAACACGAATTACATTAATTTTTAAGCAATTAACGGAATTCGTATTCCATTATTATGTACTCAGGTTTATGTTACTTATATATATATATATATATATATATATATATATATATATATATATATATATATATATATATATATATATATATATATATATATATATAGAAAAAGTTGCAAATTAAACAAATAATGTTTTATTTTATGAAAGTATTTATTTATTTATATATATATTTGATATTTCAAATTGTCCTCAATCTTTCATCAGTAATAACTGTTTGTTACAAGTAAATTAAAATTACTGTTTGTTAGCAAGTAGCGTCCTTCGCGAGACGCGGACGTCACGTGATATGGAACGTCACTGTTCGGATATTCCTAACTTAAATCTAACTGTCATAAATATTTTAAATGTTGTTTAAAAAATAAAAATTATTTAACTATATCTAAAAAAAATTGCTTAACTATTGGAATATTTATAAAGATTTAAAACACCCACGTCCCTATTCAAACCTAGTTTATGTGTATTTAATTTTAATTCTATTAATAACAGTTTCTCTGTCTTATTTTTTACATGTGCATTGCTTTAAACATAGCATTCTGATCACTAGATGTTTAGAAATATTAATAAAAAAAACTATATTTTAAGAAGCTAAACAAAATTAGTTAAATATTTTCCGTTATTTTCAAAACGAAAATTAAAAATAATTATTATAAAAGAATATAATGATTTTTTTCTGTCGATAATAAAATACTTTTTACCTCTCACGGCTTAATGTCCTGATTCAATATAGAACGCCAGAGTAAAGTTTCCCAAGAATATCACGCACTCATAACTGCGATACAGTCTTCTTTTCGATTTTATTTTATCCTAGTTTACTTGGAGGTGTATTAACTTAAGGTAAATATAGATTTATAATATTAGGTACAAAAGAATTTCAACAAAACTTGTAAAATTCTAAAAGACGCGATGGACTTTTGCAAGGGTGTATATGATTTGCAGGATGATATAAATAAATAGAAAGACTGTGTTGTGAGTAAAGCTCTGATATTTAAATAACAAACAATAGAGAAGTAGTTTAATTAACTGAGTACTATTATCGTTTAACTGAAACTAATTTAACAAAATGTTTTTTTTCATTTATTAGCTTCATCCATATCCCCGTTATCAACTTAAATCAGAGTTATCTCAGTATGAAAGAACTGAAGGTAAAACATTAAAGATGGAAAAAGATGGGAAAAGTGAAAAAAGAAAGGAAAGGTAAAGAATGGAAGGGAAAAGGAAAAAAGAAAAAATGAAGAATGAAACAAGCGCAGATAACTCTGATAATTAGTATAAAGTAAAACGTCTGAGAAAATAATGCAAGAATTATCGAATAGTTGGCTAAATTGAAAGGAAGTAATGCGCTAAAATACATAGATTACGTTCTAAAAATTACTCTCGAAGACAATTTTCTCCGATGAACTCTTAATTCCAACCCACTTAGATTTTTTTATTGCTTGTCCCTGCCCTTCAGATCAACTCTAAACATTAGAGGTCATATTACAGCCGAAAAATAAAGATTAAGAATCTAGAAAAAAATAAGTGGTGTAAAATAATTAAATGGTTCCATATTAGTTGAAATAATTATATACCTATCAAAAAACAATCGAATAAATGTGTATATAATGAACTGTATGATGAAAATCAGAGGCTTTGTGTACACAACATCATTTTATAGTTAATTTTAGTACATACAACCACGCATGCACACACACACACACACACACACACACATCTCTCTTTCTCTCTCTCTCTCTCTCTCTATATATATATATGTATGTATGTATGTATGTAGGTATGTATAGTGCGTCAGTATGTCTCCGCATATGGCGTTTATTATATTTGTCCCATGCTAAATCAAGTCAAATAAGAAATTGAGTCATGTTGAATTTATTATTTATATATATATATATATATATATATATATATATATATATATATATATATATATATATATATATATATATATATATATATATATATATATATATATATATATATATATATATATATATATATATATATATATATATATATATATATATATATATATATATATATATATATATATATATATATATATATATATATATATATATATATATATATGTTGTATGTGCATAAAAAGTGGATTTTAACTTTCTTC
>CAHIKZ030005608.1:3442500-3457500 GCA_903632075.3 Acanthosepion pharaonis
CCCAATTCATATATGAAATTAAGTTTATACACGGCCACAAGGCCATAAAAGATAATCACGATTCAAAAATAGGAAAATATCAAAACTATCCGCATAATATATAAATCAAATGAAATGGAAAACGAAATATGTATGAATGATTGAATGGATAAATGACATAAGATAATTAAAGAACAGTTTAATAAATCAGTATAATGAAAAAATACTTTTTAAATTTATGTGTTGTGGTAGGATCCACCTAATTTACATAGTGGAGTACAGACCATATAAATATGGTTGGTACCGGGAAGAGAGGGGGGAATCAAGAGATTCAACCAGAGACTTTGCCCGACTGCGACTCAGTCAACACATTCTCCAGGAACGGTCTTACCAGGAATATACAAAAGACTATATGTAAATATTGTGTACACTTTCTTGTTTCAATACATTTTGTTCTAAGTACATTTTGTGTTGCATTATTATTCAATGCATTAGTCAAGTTTCAACAGTATGAAAGTAAAATACTCCCTCTCAGCAGATTATTAATTCTCAGATGAAAATGGCATCAAGCTTGGCTTCCGAAATACGAATACAAATAAAAAAGATACGTAAACTAATTGTTTATCCAGAGATATTTCCTATGCAAAAATAAAAAGAAGTGAAAAAAACCTATGAAAACAATACAAATCTAGTTAAATAAAAACAATTTAGGCCAAATTTTAAAATCAAAGTAAAAAAGGTTAGCTCAAAAAAGAAATCAAGAAAAGAAATAGGATCTCCACAAAAAATCTAAATAAAGTCCTACGCAGAGAAAAGCAAACAAATTAAAACCCGCCTAAAAAAATACAAGGAGAAAAACCTCTATTAACAAATATATAAAAGAAAACCCTGTGTAAATAAAAAAGCAAACCCTATGTGAAAGAAAAATGAAGCAAATAAAATTCGTATGGAAGAAATCAAACCATGTGTGAAAAACAATTGAAATAAATAAAACCTCGTGCAAGAAAAATCCTTTGAGAAAAACAAACAAACAAACGAATATCCTGAGTGATAAAAATAAATCCCATTGTAAAAGTAAACCCTGTCTGAAATAAGAAACAAATAAAAAAAAATCTACCTTGTATAAAAAGAATAAAACGAATGAAAACCTGTAAGAAAATTTAAAGCCCTGTATGAAAAGAAAAAATGAAACCCGTGTGATGAAAATAAAACCGTGTAAGAAAAATAAACGCTGTAAAAAATAAAGACCCTATATAGAAAACATCCATAGGGAAAAATGTTAAAACCTGTGTGAAAAACGAAAATATTGTTTGAAAAACGAAAATACAGTGAGAAAAACAAAACCTGTGTGACCAAAAAAATGAGACTTTGTGTTAACAAGATATCACCGCGTGAAAGAAAATAATAAAAGTATGTGTGAAAAAAAATATATATATTAAAACAAAATTAATAGCATGTGTGAAAACAAATAATGTTTGAAAGAAAACCAATAAAACATGGTGTGAAAAAATAAAAAAGTACAATGTGTAAAAAAATCACTGCGTAAAAATAAAAATGAAGTCCTGCTTGAGAATAAAAAAAAAAGAGAAAAAGAAAAACCGAATAAAAAAACTACGAATAAATATAGTGAGAGAAAAAAAGTAAATACAAAAATAATGAAAAAAAAGGAAAAACTGTGAAAAGAATTGAATGAAAAAAGAAGGTAAAATAATAACGTAGTTAATCAAGAAGGAACATTTTAAAAATATTGAAAAAAAAGAAGGAAACAAAGAAATACTGGGAATACATATTAAAATATAGCCTCATGAGAAAATATATATCTCTAAAATCAGAAATGCTAAAAAAATCGATGTAAAATGGATCATTAATTGATATATATATATATATATATATATATATATATATATAAATATATATATAATTAAAAAATTGATGCCACTGATTTACAAAGAAATTGTAAAGTTGACTGACATAGGCAGACCTGAATAACCTTGATCGTAATTTGTATCTAGCTAAGCAGCAAAGTTCCTGACATCTTGGCTTAAGCATTGGAATTTGGTCACAGCCGATGTAAGGATCATCAGTTTCAGGGCACGAAACAAGGTCATGGAAAATAGGTTCTGCTACTGCAGAGCTTCTCAACAGAATTGAGAACATGGGAAGTATTTTAAGCAGTCTGCCATGAATTCCTTGTAGAAGATTACCAATAGTATATCGAGATAATACTGACTTATGAGGATATAGATTGCCGATTGTCAAGCAAAGTTTACTTTCTCCTTTCCCACATTTATCTTCTTGCCTCTGAACCTCAGAGCAGTGAGTGATGAACATGAAGGAAGTTTCCGACAAGATATTACTAAGATAGAAAGACATATCCCCAGCGAGTGAGTTGTCCTCAGCCAGAGAGAGGCAGATGAAGAAATATGTCCTCAACCAGACAGAGAGAGAGAGAGAGAGAGAGAGAGAAAGAGAGAGATTTGCTTCAACTGAAATATTTTTAATCGTTTCACTCCAAGCAACACGACAATGTCACTCGAACTAGGAGTTACAGTGAGTGAAAAAGAAAGAGAAGGAACAGACAGTTAATGGATGGGATTGAAGAATGGACAAAAATGACATGGTTCAAGAAAACGAATTGGCGCTGCATTTAATGTTAAGATGATTATATTCACCAGAGCAGTAGGAAATCGAAAGGAAGGTAGAAAGATGTGAAGTTCGAGAAAAAACAATTTTTAGAACAGAAGATGCGGTTGCATCTAGCTAATTCAACGGTAAGACATTGAGACCTTGTTACCAATTTAGTAGGAGGTTTAAATACATTTAGTCTTGGGCTGTAAGAAAAAAATGTCCATTAGAGCACTCACCACGAAAATATTTGTAGAAAAAAATTAGTACACACACACACATTGCACCCCCATATATATATATATATATATATATATATATATATATATATATATATATATATATATATGTGTATGTGTGTGTGTGTGTGTGTGTGTGTGTGTGTGTGTGAAATGATTTGATATGAATGCAATCAATTTACAAATTCATAAATTATTCACAAAAACAAATGCAAAAGGTTAATGATTTTAATTAAATCCATCGTCGCAAACAATTCAAATAATATACAAAAACCTCCGATCGTTATGAATGAAAAGATCCTTGTTTCTTTAAATTTCTGTCGCACTAGATGTTTGTAGGAACAGACGAAACCTTGTTGTAAAAAATAAGAACTAATGCGGCAGAAATTTATAGAAACAAGGATCTTTTTCATTCATAACGGTTTCGGAGGTTTTTGTTATATTATTTGAATTGTTTTCGACGATGGATTTTCGCCAATTAAATCATTAACCTTGCATTTGTTTTTGTGTGAATAATTCATGAATTTATATTTGAATAAATATATGTTTACACTGTTGTAAAATATTGTTTTCTTTGCAAAAACCTAATGAATATTTTTATAACTGAGATTTTGTGTTTCGTTGTAACCCTAGGGCATGAAAAATTACAAAGCATCCACATTTCTCTACTATAATTTTCTTTCGTTATTCAATTACCGCAACATTTATAATTACTGTATGCATCTGTTAATTTTTCTATTAATTAATGTTTTATACGTAACTTTCTATGAAGAAAAATATACAGAAAAAACAAACAAAAATTTTAATATGCAATTATGCTGTATTAATTTAATATAAAGTCAACGTCGGACGTTTCGGTCTATTTTAGACCATCATCAGGACATATTCATTAAACATAATTAACATTAGAACATATAAAATTCAACATGAAATAACGATGGACACAAGAGCACAACTAATCCAAACAGATAACTGAAATTTTTTTATATAAGATCAGCGTTCCGTTTAAATATGATCACGTCGTCGTCACGTGGGCGATGTTGTGAAAACGTATTCGAAGATGATTTCAAAATATTAAAATATTAAAAAAGCTCGATTGGACTATTTTATATAAACAGTTCAAGAAATCCCTTCCGTTGATATAGGAATACGCAGATCAATAGGTTCATATATCTTCATACAAGCTTGAAGTCCTCCACGTTACAAGGCAAATCAAAAATGATTTCAAAAATATTAGAGAGGGACGCTGGAACAATTTCAAACAGTTCGTTAATAAATCCTTTCCTTACTTACAGGAATTAACTTTCTATCAAAGAAATCTCTGAATCAGTCACGCCGATCAACGCACAGATACATTCTTCCTAATTCATACGATCCCAATGTGCCACGCAAGATAGACATGTATAAATGAAGTTGGTGTAAGAAGATAAGGGAGAAAGTATTCAGTTTATATTATGAACGTATATAACAGATGACCATATGTTTGACGTAGTTAAGATTGTAGTGATCTTGTAGGCGTCCCCTCTGCGGATTGTTTCACAAGGAAATATGTCAGTGTATAAAGTGTCTGCGTTGAACTTTCTATTAACTAATGGATTATAAAGGGAAAGTGAGCGAAACAACTATGTATTTGTAGCGTGGCGTATTCTAAATTTGAAGCTCTGAACATGTGGAACTAAGAAAATGAGATAGGCTAAATATTTTACCTGAAATATCGATAGATTAATAAGAAGCTAATAAAGCTGTAGGCTGTTTTAACACCGACAAAAACATGTATCTGATTGTGGATCCTAATGAAGCTGGTAAGTGGATATTTCAGTTATGTAGATAAATAACAGTTAAGGATCAATATGGATCGGGATCCGACAGGATGTAAAGATAAAGAACAAATAGGAATGGTTTATCAATCGAACAGGTTTCGCCTTTATTAAACCTTCATCAGAGACTGAATAAATGGAAAAGCAGACAAATTCTGCTAATTTCAATTTTGTGTTGTGTGATTTCAATTGGTACCTCGTGTATCACTTTGAAATTATGCATGTGCGTCAAACAGATACAGTATTGTTTTTGATATGGCAACGTTTTTATTATGTACATAATTTCCTTTTGGACAGACGTATGTTAGATTCTTTAAAAAAGGGATTCAATGATGTTTGCCGATGTAATACGTTTATGACGTATGTTCATAGATCGTAAAGATGTTATTAAGATGTCAAATTATTTTCACATTAAAGATATTTTTTAATTAGGGTAGCAATAGTGATTTCCCAAGCGTAGCTTAGATGTGGCACAAGGCCGAAAGTAGGGAGCACCCAGTGAGGATCGAACTCACTACTCAGTCGTAATTGTTCTAGCGAGACAAGCTTGCTAACCATTATACCACCTCGAGTTGCCCTTAGAGTAGCAATAGTACGATCAAAGTTATAGTCAGTTCTGTTCTTTTTGTATTACAAGAGTTTAACAACCGATAATGGCATTGTAAAATATCTCTATATTATTCTTAAGATTACATTAAAGTTGAGGTCGAATTTATGTTGATTGTCAGTAATTCCTCAAGACACTAAACTGGAGGACATTTTCTTCGTTTCTATATCCGACTCCTGCGAGTCTCCCGAGTGTACCAAGTTTTGCATTCTGATCACATCCGTGGATTCTTTATATAGTTTGTGGCCGTTTCTTTGCCATTTTCTCATCTTTCTTCCACTAAAAAGAACTCGAATGTTTTCATTGTTTAATCAGCATGTGCTTCTTTTAATAGGGCGAAGGTTTCATTAATAATTTTCTTAATCTATACGCTGAAATTAATGTTAATCTCCTGCACCTTTTTGCAAAAACATAAGCGATGAAGGACTCATCTCGTCAGCATTACAAGATAGCGGAAGCTTGAAAAATATTGTGAGTGCTTTGGTACAAATATATGACTCATCTCGAAAATTAGTTTCTGATAGAGACACCCAAACACACACATTATATACAAACACATATATATATATATATATATATATATATATATATATATATATATATATATAAATATATATACAGTGTATCACAAAAAGTGAGTACACCCCTCACATTTCTTCAAATATTTAAGTATATCTTCGTGGGACAACACTGACAAAATGCAATTTGACACAATGAAAAGTAGCCTGTCTGCAGCATATATAACAGAGTTAATTTATTTTTCCCTCAAAATATAGCCATTAAAAGCTAAATCCCTGGCAACAAAAGTGAGTACACCCCTTAGGAAAAGTTGTCAATATTAACATACAACATGTCAACTGTCAATATTTTGTGTGGCCACCATCATTATCCAAAACTGCCTTTACTCTCCTGGGCATGGAGTTTAGCAGAGCTTCACAGGTAGTCACTGGAATGCTCTTCCACTCAATGACGACGTCGCGGAGCTGGCGGATATTTGAGACTCTGGGCACAAAGATGTTCTATTGGGTTCAAGTCTGGAGACATGCTTGGCCAGTCCATCACCTTTACCCTCAGCCTCTTCAGTAAAGATATAGATATGCCATATTTATTCAAACGTTTGAATAAATATGGCATATCTATATCGAATGGAGAAATTTAAAAAATTGGATTCTTAAGAATCGGAATAAAATTTACAAATATGCATTGCACAAATACAACAATATTTCCCGTTTTTATTTATGCACCATGTTCAATAATTTGCATAATTTACTTTAATATTTTTAGAACCAAACATATTTTGTTTAAATAAATATTTTTGTTCTTAATTCTTTTTTTTCTTTGGATACAAACAAGTTGACAAAAACTGATAAATTGAAATGATCTTTGAAATTTCTAATGGTGTCGTCGTACTCTATAAAAAAAACATCTCTTTCGTCAATAGACTTCATAATGAAATGAATCATTTTCGATTTTAATGTTTATGCGCAATGTATTCTTAATATTTCTTTCTTTAACGTTCAGAGCTTTCTACGCAGACTACATTGCAAATCTATTTCTTTCACATCATCTGGTGAGATCATTTATGAACCTTTGAGATAAAGAGACGATTAGAATAATGCGCCCATTTATTTGTTGAACAATATCCCGATTTGTACGTGATTTATAAAACAATATCTCAGCCGTTACACAGGATATAAAAGAAAGCTAAATTTGTACTATAATGAAACTCAAATTATTGAAATCAAATGTCAATCTTAAAAAACGTAATCAATTATATTCACTAATACTAATTGGCTTTCACTCAATATCATTAATGCAACCACCAGAAGACAACTTTGATGATTTCGATAAGTATTTGGCCTGATTAATCGATGAGTAATTTCAATCATATGCACGTCTCTTCTGTCATCTATCGATTGATTGATTTATACTTCCATCTAGATAATTCTAATCAAATCCATTTATTAGATGATATCTATAATTTAAACTAATGTTAAAGTGACATGATGCATGAACACATCTCTCTAAGTTTTCAATATCTCATCTTCTTCAAATAAGAAGTACCCATCCAGGATGGGAATTGAATCCGCGGATTGCAGATTTCTCTCTCTTTAAAATTGACGGCAAAGTGATGAACTTGGCCAAAAGATCTCTGCAATTTTGGTCTGTCAAATCCAAAAAGAGAAACTGGACAAATCAAGAGAGAATCTTTGAAAGAAATAGGATAAAACATAGGAGAACTGCGACAGTGTGATCTAAACAATGAGCGCCTGTTGAACCAAGACCAACAGCAAGTCTATCAGAAGGTCCCAGATAGCATCAGCACCAACAATGGAGGGATTTTCTTTTACTGGTAAACTTTTGTAACTAACCTTATTTTATCTGAAGTGAGACTGCAAAGGAAATAGCCCTAGAAGTAGAATTATCAGGAATTGCTGCTATGCTCTTGCCTGAAGAGCGTACAGCATACAGATTCTTCAAACATCCATTGTATTTGTACTACAATGAAATTCCAATTTGCAACATCAAATGATGAACCAAGCTTCATTATCTGGGGTGAATATACTATAGCACACAAGCGTTCATTTGTGCCCTAAACAAAACATTGAAAGACAGAATTCACAAATCGTGCGAGTTATCACTGTTCTACTCTTTGGTGATTTTAGACAAACATTGCCAGTTATTGCAAGAGGAACTCAAGCTGGTGAAATTAATGCTTGCCGAAATTTCTTTACATCTGTAGTCATGTTTAAACAGGAAGATTTGCTGCTTAGCAGTTGAATTTTGGCAAGGGAACCATCAAAATAGCTTAAAATACAAATATTTCAGTCTCAAATGGTTGTGGAGTTTCAGTATCAAGTAGCCAAGATTTATATTAAACATCATTTCATGAATTCAAACTGGCTTTATGAGAGGCCCATATGAGTTCCGAAGAATCAAACATTGGAAAGCATCAACTGGAAACTTCTCGAAGAAATAATACTTTGCCACTGGCACTGTGGTTGAACAAGAGTATGCAGAGAATTATCCAGTAGATTTCCTGAACTCATTGAATCCTCCTAGATTGCCATAATAAAATCTGTAACTAAACGAAAATGTGTCAGTTACGTTATTGAGAAATATGGTTCCTCCAAAGCTTTGTAATGGAGCAAATTTAATTGTCAAGGAGGGGCTATCTCATCGCTTAGAAGCAGAGCTCGAGGAATCCCCTTAATACATCCAGGCTTTCCTTTTGAGGTCAAAACAATAAAGTTTGTAGTGAGAGAGAGAGAGAGAGAGAGTGAGAGAGAGAGAGAGAGAGTTAGCTGCGCAATATCAATCGATAATATCCAAGGACAATCATTGGAAGTAATTGTACTTCTTCTGATGGGTCGCTGCTTTTCTAACGGTCATCTCTGTGTTGGTTGTTCAAGGGTTAGGAATTGAAACAAACTATTTGTACTGACAACGAAGTTTAATAATATATAATATGTATTCTATGCATGAAATACTACGCAGGATTTTGTTTAAATAGGTCGAATCAAAGCCTAAATATATATATATATATATATATATATATATATATATATATATATATATATATATATATATATATAATTACAGCAGGAAATGAGGATTAAGTTTTAGAAGTTGAAGCCAGACAAGGAGAATTACTGAATTTGAATTATTTGAGAAAGTAAAAAAAACGGAGACTAATTTCTCATAAACTACGTTGTTTGTGTATCGAGTATGGATTTTGAATAAAGGAGGAATCTTGAGAGACCAATTCATCTATATTCATAAGTACATATTTTAATGCATACATGCATACAGACATATTCAGATATCATCCGTAAACAAATCATTTATAGATACATATCATTTGTAGGAGAAATATATAAAGTTGAGATTAAAAATTAATTACTGAGTCGTGTATTAATTGATGCATTGATATGCTCCATCTGTCTGTCTACGCCTGCATCTCTGTCATGCTCTCTCTTTCTCCTCTCTCTTTCTCTCTCTCTCTCTCTCTCTCACTATATATATATATATATATATATATATATATATATATATGGTGGGACTAAATATACTAACAATCAAATGCTAAGACTTTAGATAAAAAACGTCATAGTAAATAATGCCCTATCATTAAGTAGGAGGTAATTATGCCACAGCCTATATATATACATATATATATATATATATATATATATATATATATATATATATATATATACAAACACACACACACACACACATATATATATATATATATATATATATATATATATATATATATGTATGTATGTATATATATGTATGTGTGTGTGTGTGTGTATGGCGTGTGTGTGCGCGCGCGTATACACAAGACTACCCGTGACACATTCGGCCACTGACAATAAGAAATATTTGAAGAAACTTGAAATAAAACTACTTACTGTATAGAATACTTGTATATTTATATCTCATACAGGTTAAATTAAAAATAATTTTTTAATATGCCAAAAATTATTTTAAAATCATAAGTAGATATCAGCGGCGTTGCTTGGGGTCCTAATCATAATGATGGTTTTAAGTACAATTAGTTTAAAGAGAAATCCTTAAAAGGGCTGCTCACTGAGAGTGTAAAATTGAATAGTGGTATCTCTGAAAAGGCCTTGACAGCGTTCTTATCATTCGAATTTTACAATCAAATTGTGGTAGGCAAGGAAAGAGCCGGAATATGTTCCCTGAGAGTGTAAAAATCAAATAATGGTAGCCCCAAAAAGGGCTGGAATATGTTGACTTAGAATACTACAGTTTAATTGTAGAAACCGTAAATAGATTTTTTTTATGTGCAGCAAGAGACGGTAGTATACTTGAGACATATTAACGGCTTCTAGTGAAAGGGATGTTTAATCTAATGTCGACAAAAGGGAAATAGACAGAGTTAGTAAGAATAAAACCAAAGGAAAAAAATAGGTGAATTGCATCACTCACCTAAAGTATGCGTTGAAACAAGTGCAAACCGGATGAACTGAAGTGTTACAGAATTTGTGACTACCGAGGGACATGTGAAGAGCCTACAACTCATCTCTGTAGACAACAATTTTTAGTTTTTCAGTTTGAAGCGAAAATTAATATATTTGTTTTGCTTCCTGATCTAGAAGAACCAACATATCGCTGTCAATGGAAAAAAGCATAGCTCACCTAAATATAGACCTGCTATCGAGAGCGTTTGTTCTTGATACTTGTTCATTGACATCGCGAAGTAAAATCTTAGTGGAAATTGAAGTCTTTGAAGAGCAAAGGAGATTTCCACACCTGATGGAGTGAGAGGTATCCTGGATATAGCTACATCCTCTCCCATACTTCATCCTGTGAGAATAGTTTTCCTCAATAACATATGGCAGCAATCTGCTAACCATAAGGCCTGTTCTATTGCAGAGCCTTGACGGTTACTGGCTCCTCAGCAATATTTCTGGGGCTCGGATTTTGATCAGTTATTCATGAACGGGGCGGTAGTCCAGAGGGGTCTAAAGAGTTGATGAACACTATTGGATAGTGAACCACCGCTTGTGGCTCTGGTGAGGTGCCAATTGCTTTGTTTTTCTGGAAGGTATTTCAGCAACACTGGTGTTTTGGGAACCAATATTGCCCTCTCGTACAGCCAACTGGGTTTTCCAAATTTGTTACCCAGATCTGCAAAGACAGCAGCTTTGAAGTCGTGAACAATATTTACAACGGAGTATATTTGTGAAAATGAGATCTCTCCAGCTTCATCCGATGGCTTGTTACCGTCATTGACTGCTAGAATGTTCTTTGAAAATTGCGCTGACATTTGGTCCCCGAACAGGTCATCTCTTTTGTTGATTCTAAGAGTAAAATTTTAACTTGCCATTTAATAGTAAATATTCATTCATCTGTTCCTGCGTTTGCTTGCTATATTTGCTGCATAAGAATTTTGATTAAGTTGAACGGTTGAATGCTTAGGTGTGGCAAAGAAAAGCCATAACACAAAATTAGCTCAGAGGATTTAATGTAATCGTTGGCGTAGGATATGTGGTTGTATTCTTTAACTCAACTGACTTAAGTAAATTAAGTATCATATTTCTTCAGATCTCTGGAGAATTTTTGTGTTGTTCACAGAATACCAGACCTAAGTCGCACTCAAGGTATAGAAGATTGCTAAATGGGTTTTGCTGTAGAGTCTATAGGGAAGAAGAAAGAGTTGCATATTATCAGGATATGCAGCATAGATAATGTTTGACTTCAAAAAGATAAGCTGGCTATGATGAGGGCAACTTCGGCACGGGAATCAGTTACGAACTATAGCAGTTGTGTTGAAGAATCTCCCTGACTGGAACTTTTCCTTTACCACCGGTTTATGAAAGGAAGGAGTTGATTCAGTGACAATGGCATGGCTGGTTTTAGCTGTGAATGTTTGGATTTGTGAAGGCAAGGAATGCAGTTAGGTTGAATTTGATTGATTGATTAATTTTCTTTTTCATTAATTAATTCATTTTCGGAAGCTTATCTACTCTTTGCAGTTTAAAGCCAGAAAATATTTTTTGATTGTAAGAATGTTTTTTAGATAGTAGCTTTAGGGATATAAGTCTTACTCATTATTGCATAGTTGGGGGTGAAAACGTGGATTCGTACCTTTCCCAAAGGTATTCGAACATATGTGAATATAAGGAAACCAAATGAAATTGGAACTCGGTTATCCGATTAACAATTCCGAGCCATTATCTATTACCATAAACGCGCATCATGCTCAGAGAACCTGGTATTCCAAACAGGACACTCATTTAGATAATGACAAGACACGATGTTGCTTAACTTCAGTCATCTTAGGCGAAGCGGTGTTTCAACGTGATATGGCCAGAAAACACCCCATGAATATATGTGTGGAAAATAGGTTGAGAAGCTGATAAAATTATCGCCAACAAGCCGGTGCAAACAATTTTGAACTATGACAAGACTGGTAAGTAAGGATAGAGCTCTAATACCCAATTATTTTTTATAAGTAAAGAGAAAATATATTTCATCTAAAATATTTATCCAGAATGGTATATACGTTCAATAAAAGACACTATATTTTTTATAATCTTCTGATTACCTAATGTGTCAATGAAAAGAAATACGAGGTATTATAATTGTTGTGGATTCCGAAACGCAGGATTAAAATATAGCAAATAAATGTATTGACGTAATAATACAATTGGTAATACGGTTAGTAGATCCAGAAATGCGGTTAGTAGCAACAATAATATATATACAGTCTGGGAAATTCAGTATCGAAGTATGACTTCCTTCTGAGTCTACGTGATCGCAACTGTGACTCCTACAAAGCGGTTATCTCACTCTCTCACTCTATCACTGTATCACTGTCACTCCAGTCTCCCGGGTATTCACGAGCAGCAGTACAAGTACACACTGGACGAGTCCACTTCTATGAAAAAGGGGTGGACCCCTTAACAATAATTAAATTCCAGGAATGGCTGCAGCGTGTCAAATGGATAGGTTAAAGAATAAAGTAAATATTTTATTAATCGAGCACATATGGATGTGTTCTGGCTTCCGCGTTCTTCAGAGACAATAGAAATGAGTCTTGACGGAAAGTAGAGGCAGTTGTTAGTGTACAGGTTATACTTTTGTCGGAAAATAACTAAAAGTTTCCTACTACAGTGCACTGATGTGTGTATTGATTAAAATGTGAAAGAAAGATTACTCCTATAAAAAAGCTTATGGCGGATATGACATGAATTAATTGAATGGTTTATTGTGACACAGGTGGTTCAAGGAATATATAAGTACCGATAGAATTACGAAAATCTTTTCCGAGAAAAACTGGATTGTCCAACATCATTAGAAATCTCCTTCACAATCTGTAGTAAGGTATTCTGAGTTATCCATTAGAAAAATGTCATGTTCCTCAGATGCAAGTACTGTGATTTATTTTTTTTTTAAATTGTTAAACGGAAACTTCATCTAAAATGAATTGTTTACATCCATGACATCCAGTATGACATTAATATATTAGCCAGTGCGATTTCGAAAGCTACCAGCAATAATACTGTGGCCTTATCAAGGGAAGAACTTTAAAAAGAACTTTTTAGTGATATCAGCTAATAATGAAAATTCATCAAAATTAGGTATGACAGGGACATTCTGGATATGTTTTCATATTATCATTAATTATACTATTTATATTATATTTATCCAAGTATACACTGCCTTTCCAAGGGATTGAACACATAACGACTCTCACCAAATTCCCGTATCAATGCTTTAATCCACTAGGCCATTCATCACCATATTTTTTATATAAGAACGCGATCGTATTTGTTTTTTTATAAATGCAGCAGAAATTTTCAAGCAACCTCATGTGTTAAACTTTATTTACAAGCAGCATTCCTTCCTATCATAGAAATTAAATTTGAGCAAGACCTGAAAAGCACCAACGACACTTTTGATTTAATGCCATATACATAATGATCTTTAGTACTCTGGTGTTTTATTTCGCTATGGAAATTATCGAATATTTCTATTAAAAATTTAATTTTGATTAAAGTGTATAGTGAAACAACGGATGACATTACTACGATAGTAAGTAGTTGATTCAATGTCATTTGCAACAACATCCGACCATCTGTCGATGGTCTTAAATCTAAGCTTTCAGCGGCCAAGGACTCAACTGGCTTGAAATGTTCCCTTTAATCAAAATGTCTCATAGCAAAAACCAAACGACCAATGAATGGTGCTAGATTAATCAGTGAGGCGCGGATGAGCCACTGGGGTATGAACACAGACACATAAATATAATCACTTTGTAAAACACTTGGGTGCTGTCCAAAGCTTCTCATATATTTTTCATTCCTGCCTTTTGCCAAGACGACTGTGAGTCAAATTGGTTAGAGCTGGCAAATACCAGTCACGTAAATCGATTGTACAGTCAGAAAAATGCCAGAGGGAAACAGTAATATAGAATAGGAAAAAAAATAATTTTGCAAATTGTTCTGATCTACTCATTATGATCTTTCTTTTGGTTCAGTACAAAAATAGTACATGTTTTACTTCTCATACTTGTATGTGCAGGTATCATACATCATTATGTATAGGTTCAAAACAGAACGATTATGGGTTCAATTCCACGTTTAATAGCAAAGTATATATATATATATATATATATATATATATATATATATATATATATGTGTGTGTGTGTGTGTGTGTGTGTGTGTTGTGGTAGGATCCACCTAATTTGCATAGTCGAGTACCGACCATATAAATATGGTTAGTACCGTGAAGAGAGGGGGGAATCAAGGGATTCAACCAGAGACTCTGCCCGACTGCGACTCAGTCAACACATTCTCCAGGAACGGTCTTACCAGGAATATACAAATGACTATATGTAAATATTGTGCACACATTCTTGTTTCAATACATTTTGTTCTAAGTACATTTTGTGTTGCATTATTATTCCATGCATTAGTCAAGTTTCAACAATATATATATATATATATATATATATATATATATGTGTATATATAAATATGTGTATGTTTATATATATGCATGTGTATATATATATGTATGTGTATATATATATATATATATATATATATATATGTACTCAACTCTCTCGCCGAGTACGACGTATGAGCAGATCAGTTTCTAGGAAAAAGAAAAGATTAATATTGATAGCAAATGTAACTAGAAGTGAAGATAATAACACCCTGAACATGTGAAACTTCCACGCTACTTC
>CAHIKZ030005608.1:3462500-3467500 GCA_903632075.3 Acanthosepion pharaonis
ACACTCCTTCAATTATTCAAATCTTTACAATAAGATCATGCATACGTTGACTTAAATGAGTTTCCCTGTAGCGGTATATCTCAGCACGAAGAACGTCAACTTTAACAACTCCCCCCATGTTCATTCTCTCCATGCCACTCTGATGCTCGCCCAGCGATGGTTGGCTGTCGAGTATTACCACTATGGGATTTGGGTTATTTATTATTTTTCGGTTCACATTTAAAGGCCTATTCAGTAGCCCATCAAAATGTTTCATCCATCATTTGGCCATGCCATCCATGTTTGTGAGGGGATCAGTGTCGTCTTTCTTTAACCTGAGAGGAGCAATCTTCGTGTGTTTTGGACCAAATACTTGTTTCATCAAGCGGTTCATCTGCTTGCTATTATTTGAAATCACCTGCATTCTTTCTTTCATCTTATACCACTGACCACCATTTTTTCTGCAGAGTCCAAAGAGCTCGTTGAGCTTCTGCTTTTGCAGCTTTAGACCCCTTGCGCATTTTATTATGTTGTTCTTTGAATAGGCCTTTTTGCATCACCGAACGTCGTATCTGATTCTTTCTTATAATGATCTCTTTGATAGTTCCATAATTTTCATCAAATCAGTTTCGATATTTTGATAGCATTTTACCCAAAACATCCTCAACCGCTTCATATATATTCTTTATCAAGGAGTCCAATGACGATGTAACATTGATTTCAGCAAGTCGTTCTTTTAGTGATTCCCTTCTTTCCAGGGAGTGCATTTTCGCGACATGATGCAGGATGCTTTCCTTTGTTTTGTCTAGTTACTGTTTCAGGAACAAATTCATCTTGCCATTCACTAAGACATTATCAGTCCAACAATCTACACCATACATAGATCTAACAATATGGACATCATGCATATCTCTCTTGCGGATGAAGATATAATTAGTGATATGCAACTGGTGTAAACGGTGATGCATCCATGTAGTAACATGATCGACCATGTGGTTGAATTTTGTACTGAGAAGCATTAAACCTTTGGTGTTATTTTCACGACGCCATATTTCCCTAAAATATTCAAGGTTTCACAATCTGAACCGACTCGGGCGTTGAAGTCAGCAAATAGGACAATCGTGTCATCTTTTGGAATCATGTAGTCTATATTACTGAATGATTCATAGACTTGAGCATTTAAAATGTCGTAACTGTCCATTGTAGGTACTAATTACTTTAGCGAATCATAATCATGAGATGTTGGCGAAGGTTCATTAAATGTTCACTAACTCTTTTAGGAAGTTCAACACGTCTTGATAAAATTGTGCTACATACAGCAAAGCCCACCCCAGCTACTCCATCCTTCTCAGTGCACTTTCCGTTCCAGACCAAAGCGTAGCCACCTCTAAACTCTTGATACTCACCATTACCAGGTACAGCGTTTCCGAGAAAGTAGCTACATCTATAGAATATCTCTCTAGTCCCTAAATAAGAGAGCTGTTCTGCGTTAAGGAGGAGTTCCCATTATATACACATATGTATATTCACATATATAAATATATATATACGTATATGTTTACATATATATATATATATATAAATGAGCAGTGGATGTTGGCTTTCTTCTTACACTTATGCAGGCTAGCAAAGGCTATTGTTTTAAAAATTCTTTAAGCGTCATATATATCTTATCTCTGCTTTCTTATGTATGATACAAATCTAGCATTGCTGCGGGTGACAAAGCCACACTGACTGATGAATTTTGTTCAAGCAGGATTTTGATGGCGTCTCTTCTTCAGAACTTGAGGAAGCTGATCAGAGTGCTTGTACACTGGAAGACGAAAAAGGCGTCTGATTTCTCACCTCCCGAACTTACAAAATCTTTTATTCTTTCCCTTCGTAAAAGGAGATAATAATATGGTGTATTTGTTCTAGTACGGCTAATTTTGACATAATTTTTCGAAGATCAGTTGAGATACAGTATCGAATGCCTTTGCGAAATCTACAAAACAAGAAAAAGATCCTTGTTTTGTTCTGTTTCCTTCTTCCGAGCCTGTTGGAGACAAAATATCATATAAACGATTCCTCTACAGGATCGTACACCGCACTGGGTCTCTGGTAATGCTGATTCAGAGACAAATTCATTAAGCCTATTCAAAATGATACGAGCATGAATTTTTCAGGAAATGAAAGAACATATATTCCTATATCTTTGTCCCATTCACATCTGTCCCCTTTGCGCTTATTCAAATGGAAGATTGAAGCATCATTTTATATGACGTAGCACTTCTCCGTTTTCCAACACAAGATTGAAAAATTCACAAAATTGTGTATCAAAGATTGGTACGATATTTGGAAATTTCGTCTGGAATTCCATCTTCGCCAGAGGTTTTCTATTCGAATGCTGTTTGATGGCTTTTTTTCGAGCTAGGATATTGAAGGGTTAGGTTTAGTACTTCATCATCAACACACGAATACTAATTTAGGACCGTGGAGATGTGTTCTGTCCAACGTTTGATAAAGTGGCTTTTGTCTGTCAAATGAGTGTTATCAAAAGAATAGATTGGTAATAGAACTTTGGAAATGGGATCAAAAAACCCCATCAAATTTTGGTAGAGTTATCTGAGGTCACATTTATCAGCAGACTCCTGCAAAGCATTAGCCTTTGAGTGTCTACCTGCCCTTCTTCATCTCCGTCAATTTTGGTTGAAATTCTCCTTTAGCTGATTAAAGGTCCGTAACTTTGATAAGCATGCTTTATCCGCTATTCATTTATGCATGTTTTAAAGGATAGATTTAATTTCAGAATCGTTTGAAGCAAATCAGTCTTGATGATTTCGCGGAACATACCTGTGTGCTTCTTTTTATTTCTCAGTATGTTTTGTAATGCAGACCATTCTGATTCAATTTCATTACCAACGTAAAGAGATGAAAGTTTTGAGTCACACGTTTGGAAAAAAGGCTAATGTTTCTTTGTCTTTCAGCTTTGTTATGTCTATCTTCTTGTGTATATTTGCGTGATTGTTTCTAATGCATTGCCGTATGTGATCAACATTGAGCGAGCTATATATATATATATATATATATATATATATATATATATATATATATATATATATATATATATATATATATATATATATATATATATATATATATATATATATATATATATATATATGTGTGTGTGTGTTATGGGACCTTACCCATAATAATATAATGAACTATTCCATACGTAATAAATACTGCTCCTCAAGTGGAAGCAGGGAATTCCGTCTGAAGTCTGGTGTGAGGTCCGTCAGGAGTCTGTCAGTCATTCTGAGCGAGTCTGTCAGTCAAGTCTGAGGCAATCCGAAACAGAGTCGTGTCCCCACAATTACTACTAAACCTGATTGTTCGTACTAACACTTTCTACTTCTCTGTATATATTCCTGTTTGTAATATATCTGTGTTATTCTATATCCGTATTCGAGTTCTTTATTGCTTCTACCTTGGACTACCACCGTGGTACAAAGGACCAGTCCATAATAATATATATATATATATATATATATATATATATATATATATATATATATATATATATATACGTTCTTATACATATATAAATATGCACATATTCGCATAAACACACTCACACACATACACAAACACATATATATTTAGTTGTATATTTAGGTAGCAATCCTTTCTTTATTCACGTTTCATTAAAAACGACAGACAAGATACTACGTTTAAGCTTTTTATTTAATTTTTCTTGTGTTCGAACAAGAGCTTTCTTTCTGGACAAAGGGTGTATAAGAAATGTCCAAATGTTTTATATTTCCGAACGCTTTCGGCTATACCTTTAGCCATTATCAAGGATGATTCGATTTTTCAGCTTAATTGAGTGCGTGCGTTCTGTGTGTATCTTAGTGTGTGGTAGGGTTGTTTTTTTTAAATTTCCGAATACGGTTAGCACATTGTTAAGAGTTGGCTTTTTCTTTTTTATTATTAAAGCTTCCATTATTTTTAGTCTTTTTTTGCAGGTGGATGCAGTTAATATATTTGTGTTTTCTACTAGTATGTTTCTAATGGAGTCTGGTATGTTTGTGTGTGTGTGTGTTTAAATGGGTTCTAATGGATCTATGATCAAAAAGGTGTAACGTAAGATGTCTCGATAAGCATGTAGTTGTGTAACCGATGTAATTATATATAAGTCCGGTTTGATCAGGAACACAGTTCCTTAAGGGGCATTTGAACTCATAGATAATGTTCTTTCTTTGTAATTTCGTTCCTGATTAGTGTTTGTTTAACAATATTAAGATCTTTGAGGAAGAGTAGTCGAGAGGATGAATCCTGGTGTACTCTATTTAGAAAGTTTTTTATTACAGCTATTTTGTACCTAAGTGGACGTTCGCTTTTAACGTTAAGGTGGCACGAGTTTTTGCTGGTGGTTTTTTTGTATAATGATGTAATGAATGTGTTATTGCTGTATTCAACGAAGACATCTAAGAATGGAAGTTTGTTTTTTTTGTCTAAGTTCATAGGTAAATTTAAGGACGGAGTTTTTCTCAGATGTTGTCTTAAGTGTCTCTTTTTCTTTGATGTTATTAGCTAAAATAAATATATCGTCTACGCAGCGAACATATATTTTCGTCTTGTGGACCTGTGTAAATATCGTATTTTCTACGTAGGACATGTAATAGATGGGAAAGTATGGACCGAGTAGATTTCCCATACTAATACCATAATGGCAATATTTACACCCAAACTGGTTTAGAATCTTCTCAAGTTGAAAATTTTTCCAGTTGTTTGGAATCTGACATAGACACCTGGAAGTCATGAAAGGCATGCCAGAGTACAGATCTCAGGTAAGTTCAAGTGAGAGCAAAGTTTGTGCAGATATATCACCTGACTTTACTCCATTATCGATGGAATTTCCTCCATTGAAATTGACACGACGTTTCACACAGCGATGTCATTGCTTGAACTTCAATAAAAACATGTGTAAAGCCAATTTTTCCGAGCACCTTCCACACAACCTCACGATTCACTGT
>CAHIKZ030005608.1:3472500-3585000 GCA_903632075.3 Acanthosepion pharaonis
TGACCATAAAAAATCGCAATAATTTTGTAGAAACCTAGGAACATATTACCTATAATTTATCCCTATAATTGCTTGGATCAGAGCCATGAGTGAAATTCCTGTTAAAAAGGGGGTTAGTCAGTTGGAGTTGTTAACTTGTTTTGGAATTGACAAGTAGCATCTCAGTAAAGCAATGTAGCAGGTTTTCGATGGGCTCTCCTGCTTGTTGAAAAATGTATTTTCGATGCAATCGTTTCCGCTCAAATAAGAATTTCCATGATTTTCCGCAGAGATCGATAATATGGTTCTCAGCTGTACCTGAACAATCTGGCAAGTACGAATTCACAAATAATAAAAGAAAAATATTTCATAAATGTAATTCAACAAAATAATATATATATATATAATAACCGCAGAGAACTGTCTCTCATTCCTTCTCTATTATTTGATTTTACGACAAATATGAAGCAAATAAACGTTTACGCAAACTCCACTCAAAGAAAGGATAATCTATTTTGAGAGCATTGAATCAAAATGAACAACGGTCCCAGCGTAAATTCAAATAAATTAAATATTTTTTTATTGCTCAACAGATGAATAAAGAAGACTCGTTACCACAAGAAGTTAGAATTGTCGCTTAATATTTGCAGATTTATAAGTATAAAATATTCACTTACGTTTCCAAACCTAACCGAGTTATTGTCTGATCAATCTCCAGATAAATCACAATTCTCTTATAAAAAATATTACTACAAAATTAACTTGGGACTTACATGCCAATTTGATAAAAAAAACTTATGCTGAAAGGTCAATAGAGTAGGTTTGAATTTAATCTCAGGTGTTTGCTTCTAACTAACTCGATTCAATTTATTTTTATATATAAATAAAATATCAAAATGAATTGACCTTCAGTTTCATTATCATATATCAATTTACGGTTACATAACGTTAAAACACCAGATCAGGTACGATCAGGTATGAATTTTAAACGGAAAGCCGAGTCCCGGTTCAAGTTAGTTACGTTATATACACTTACGGACAAATACCTTTGATAAAGATATGTATCTTCCTCTTCCCCATCTATGGATTAATTACGATGTGCATCAACACATCACGGTTATCTAAGAAGATAAAATCTGAAAATTTCAAATATTTTCTGGCTTTAAATAACAGACAAATTGTTAGTAAACAGGAGAAAAAGAATCAATCAAACATCACATAACGGATCAAGAAAATATACGCAATAATTTGAAAGCAATTAATCATGTAAAATAAAACTAAGATAACACACATTTAAGATAAATAATGCACTTAGGAATGTGTGAGCTGTATTTGGGAGTATAATTTTTGTATTTATTTTTTAAAGCGCATCAATGAGTATCTGAAAATTTGTCAATAAATCCGAGGGCCCCAATTAAAGTGGAATTATTGACGTCCTTTAATGTACAGATATTGGACCAAATCGATTATGCCGAGGTGTATGTTCAGGGGGTGCTAACTCTGTGCAACCTGTTACATGATGGTCAGTTATTTATAGGTATTTATCCCATAATCTGCGTTTCGAGTTAGCAAATATTTTCAGTATGTGTGCTTGGTAATTTCTAGTTCGCAAGGACTGGTCCTGTACGTGTCTAGGTATAAGAAATTCGTAAACATTGAAGGGCACGGGGTTAGACTACATCAGTTTGTTTGCTACGGGCAGAGTATTGACCATGACGAAGATTACTTTAGACATTCAATTACTTAATGCCAGTTATGGTCAAATTAATGATGTTGAAAATGCATTGCACCACAGGGTCAGTCAAAACGTTTATGATATTCTGTTTTGAAATGTCAAATCGGTATTTAATATTAGACTCACACGCCTATAGGAATATTTTCTTACTTTCTCCTTCATTCCATCTATATCTAATGAGTCTGTTTCTACAAATGTCTTTTTCTAATCCGAAATCCATATACATGTCATCACTGAAACATTTTACATTATTGAAAATTCACTTCTGTTCATTTTCGTCTTTGTCAAAAATTCGATATCATCCATGTAGTGTAAGTGATAAAACAATTTCTTTTATATTTTTTATCCATAATTATTACTGTTTGATTCACGCGAAATTGGGGTTAAAGACCAACAGAAAAAAAGGCGCTGACAGGGAGTCTTCTTGAAAGGGTCCTCGTCTGATATTCAAACAAATTGAACGGGCCAATCGTGTGGGACTAATTTATCCATAATGTGATATTCCACAGTCCCATGCTATATCGAAGGAAATTTATTACCACAGTGGATATATCAAACATTTACAAAGCCTTAAGGATCCAAAATTGCGATATAATATCAAAGGATTTACGGTAATCTATCTAAGCTGTGCTGAAATTTCTACAGTTTTCTAGAATCATTTTATTTAGTAGTTGATCTTTGCATCCTTATGGACCTCTTCCACATCCATTCTGTTCCAGGGAAATAATGTTGCTTTCATCGAGAAAAGAGTAAGTACAGTTGGTCAGGACAGACATAAGTAATTTATTTGTTGTGGACAGACATGTTATTGGCATATACGTTTTTGGATCATCTCATTCAAGCATTTTTAAGAGACGTGTAATATCCGCAGTGATCATTTCTAGAATTCCAATGTGGTTATTAATTAGCATTGATGAAGTTTGTGCAAGAGATTTATGGACTGATGACAGATGTTAGTGCTAAAAGTTTTCGATCTCGTCATTTCCGGGGAATTTCATTTATTTTCTTTTGTATCACATTATCTTTCATTTTATTTTTCCATTCTTGTACAGGTTTATCTTTCGTTCTTGCTTCTCGTTTGAAACCAGCTTCATTTGTATTATAATCCTTTGGGTTGCATCAAATATTCTCCCAAACATTTTGCACTTCTTTAATAGGAAGTGGCTTTTAGACTTCTATAACTGCTTCTATAACTGCTTTTTCCAATTTCTAGGTAAGATTACTTGGTCCATTTAGAATATCAGATTTTGTCGATGGCACCTTCAACGCTTTTCATATAGTCTTGTTCTCTCAGCCATCAATTTGTGGAATTTATTTTACTACTTTAATTTTATATTTCCGCTTGATTTTCTTGCTTTACTGTGTTTAAATATTTCAATTTCATGAAAGGTCATTTACTATCGATAATTCACATCTCATTTCCTCGCTTTAGTTTTGACTTCCACTTTTCAGTATCTGCTATAAATGTTGCATATATTAAATTGCTTCTGTAATGTGTTCCAATGGTCTGACCGTTAACAATGTTTGCAATGCAGCGTTATATGTTTTCACAATATATTTCTTGAACTTTGTCATATAAAATATTTGAAGTCAGTCCCTTCCTGATATTAGTGTGCGAGATGATTTGTTGCTTATTTTAATGATGTGGTTTGTTTCGCAACAGAAATTTCATCCGTGATGTTGTTTTCTTAGGTCATTTTTGTTTGGATGATGTCGAGTGTACTTTGTTTTATATTATTTTCATCTCATCTATTTCTGCCTTCGAGAATCTTACTTTGTATGATGTCGTTGCGGACATTGGCAAGGATATTTGTATTGAGATAGGGTTTTATTTTCGTTCCTATCCTATCTCTCCATATTTTGTTTGTCTTATCCATGATGTTCTTTTGTGGATTTTCGAGTGAGGTGAACAAAATGACATGACATATCACGATTCTATTCGGTCTGATTTATTTCATTAATTAATTTGGCATTAAGTACCCAGGTCCAATGTTGAAGTTAAATCAGGTTTTTGTGACCAGGAATATCATTGTGGGTAGAAGAGTTAGTTCGAGGGATAGAGTTTTCGACCTCAGACTGGACACGACCCTCGTTCATCCGGGGAACGACTGATACGGTATTAGTATATGTACACTTTGAGATTTGTAGTTTTTGCCGTTTTATCCTTAACTATCAAAGGTAATTTTTTTTCAAGATACCACCTCTAGAACGAATATCGACCAAAATTAAAAACTTCGTCCTGACCATGACACACAGTTATTCCCTACCAGATATCACCTCGATATTTTCCTGTCATTGCTATCATTAATATTATTATCGTTACATAAAAAATCATCTAGTTCTATATAATGTGTGACATATGTCCATGAATGAAATATTATACTTCAGCTGCTGATGGCAGCGTAAGATATGTCAAGGCTGTACAGGCCCATACAGGAATAACTGTCTCAATTTCAAAGAATGCATGTGATGATGTTCTTCCCTTAAATTAGCCGTGTTATTCATTCCTTTGTTTCTTCTCTCATTGCTCCAGTCCTCTTGTGTAAATAGTTTATCCATTGTGAACTACCGTTGACTAAATATTCTCACCTCGCGAGGTCCATAACTATCGACCTTATATCCTTTGTGTGGTCGTCCTAGAAGAAAATATAAGGTCGGCCTCTTGTCGGAAAATAATACCTTTTATGCACACGAAAGTGACATTTCCATTTTAGGAATTAGACAGATCATATTTATGCTGTAAATCCATGGATGTAGCATCTGAGCAACCAGCCTAAAATAATAGGCCATATTGGTCAATTTGGTGTATGATCTAATATATACAATTCCACACTTTAAGGAAAAAAATTCTTTGTCGTGTCTATTTTAGGCTTACTACTATCCTTTCACATCTTGCATCTCTCCCTTTATTTATTGGACTTCTCTCTATTAAACTTTCTGTTAAAACAATTTTACAAGCTGACAATTTCCTTCTTTCTCTCCCTCTTTCTTCTCTTATTTCTTGATTTCTCTTAATCTAGAAAATCAGTCTGGGGAAAGTCTCTCCATTTATTAAGAGCTTTCGATCTAAAGACATGAATACATAGAAATATTAACAAAATAATTTAGAACCGAAATGAATCTTTAAGGTTTTCTTCGTGACTATATATCATGCCATGTGTCCTTGTGTGGATAAAGGCGTTGGTTAGATCCAGTGACAGGACCCAATTATTATGCATTGGTACGCATATGCATCCAAATTCCCTTCAAATCTTTGAAGAAAATTTCCACAAACTTTTAGCTCTGATATATACACGAGTTTAATACATCAATAATTCGGAATTATATATCTTTCTTCTTACTAATGTTGTCGCAAAATTGTTTTTGACGATTTTGTTAATTTCCGCGGATTCTCATTGAATCAGGTTTGGCCGGGTGACCATTGGTATGCAGGTCAGCGTCCGACCAGTGTTCCGCTTAGTTAGAAAAAGAAAGTTATTTCAGGATTTCATTTTTTACATACTTTCGTATTCTATTTGCAGAATTCCAAAATATAGCTCGAGATTTAATTAACATATTAAAGCAGTGGTTGGTTTCTATAAAATGAAAGTGTTGCAAACAAGCATAATTATTTCTTAGTGATGTTATACATATTATGCATCCTCTAACTTGTTCCGAATATAAATTAATTTTTCCTCTGTTAATATATTTGTCGTATTTACTATCAATATGCTGTTGTGAAGGGCGCGTCAGCTGTCTGTAGTCAAGCCAGAAAATAAAACCAGAGTTTTTCGTATCCGTGTTTACTTAATAAGAAGCAAGGTTCATATGTGGAAAAACAACGGTTAGCTTTAATAATTATAGGTTTAAACAGACTCGTAACTTTGCCAAGGACAAGGGTTCATTAAAAACGGAGAGAAGTAATAATTAAAATTAGCTTCTTTAGTTAGCAACTCTGCAGCCGTTGTTTCGCAATAAATAAGTAATTAAATAAAAAGAAATATGTGTTGTCGTGAAACACTTTACTCATTTCAGGAATAAATCCACTCCCACCTCACATCACAAAAAAGACAAGAAAAACAGTCAAATGTAATTAACCAGGTGAACTAATTAAATTTTGTGAACGGCGTACTTTCTTTTTGCTGTTTTCTTTTTCTCTTTTCTATCAGGTGCATATCTCATCCATTTTTTTTTTTTTTGGTCTTTTTTTTTTTTACCTAAGGTACGCTACGTGTCTATCGCAATGTGTCAGAAAGTAATTTTCTTCATGTAAAAAAAGGTAAACTAAGATCATTCTATTTTTGTACGTTGAAAAGCAACATGAAGAGATGATATTGTCTTTTTAGATAACATTCATCATACTATATTGCGCTCATGATCTTGTAAAGAAAAGCAAGTGTTTCGTGTTACCTAACTTAAATTAACCCATTAAATGATTTCTATAGAAACAATTCAAACCTCTTTACAAACGACATTGGATTAATTTAAAGAAAAATGACAGCCATTTTTAAATGAAGATTATATCCATTAAACGAGAAAATCGAGCTTCGTCGTTGTTAAGTTGTTAAACATCTAGCGAAAGAATACAGTGAGTTCGCTTCCGAAACTCTATATTAAAAATACAAATTATCCTCTACTAGGCTAAGTCCAGTAAAGGCCCGTAGAAGTATTATTAAATGGTTGTCATAAGTAATGTCATTTTTATAAAATAATTATATCAATGAATACATAAATTTAACTTTCAATTATACATGGCAGTTAATTAAATCTGGGTTACACCAAAATATATTATTTTTTTACCCGACAATGACCAATGGATCAACTACTACAGCTACTAACTACGCGAAACCAAAAGACACTCGCTTCCTCTGTATTAGAAATATAAGGAGAAAACTCAAGAAGATTTTTCGAAAAAGTGGTAAATTTGGAAAAGTTTCACACGTGTTATATATATATATATATATATATATATATATATATATATATATATATATATATATATATATCAAAAGTGAATATTGAAGTCAACACTTAGAGGTATGTTTCATGCTAGACGCAATCGACAGGCCACGAGTGTTGTTTTTTCTCGTTTATTTATATATAAGGGTCAGTGGTGAATTGTGGATAGTCTATTTTGGCGGTTATTTTGCCGGAAGTCGTTTATTTGGTAAGATTATTTTGCTTGTTTTTATTTATTTTTCATTTTTGTTTTTATTTTTTATTTTTATGTCTCATCTTATATATTTATTTAGGTCTGCGATTAATCGATTTTGGTAAATGTTTGTTTTTAGAAGGCGTGGGATTCGAAGATATGTGTATATATACAAAGATCTTTCAATCACGATTAACCGCAGGTTTTCCGACAATTCCTACAATATTCATATTTAACAACGCTAAAAATGACTACGAAACAGCCCTCAAAGATAGCGGATTCCCAGCAAAACTCACATACTCACAACAGAACAGAAAATTTCAACACTAAAAGAAATATATGGTTTAACCCACCGTACAGTAAAAACAAACGTAGGAAAAATATTCTTCAAATTCTTACACAAACACTTCCCGAAATCAAGCACCCTACACAAAATATTCATCAAAAGCACAGTAAAAATCAACTACAGTTGCATCGAGAACATGGCACAAATAATAAAAAGCACAACAGGAAAATTACCAACAAACAACATGAACAAATTAAACCCACGTCTAACTGCAGAATGAAGAACAATTGTCCCGTAAACGGTAATTGCTTAAAAAACAAGGTATTATGTAACAAGCCACAATAAAATCACCAGATAATGAAAAAAAAGTATAGATAGGTGTAACTGAATAACCCTGGAAACAAAGAAATTATGCACACAAAAAATATTTCACAAATAGTAAATACGACAAAAGCACAATTCTTTCTAAATATATCTGGGAAATTAAAAACAAAACGCACAACAAAACTCTCACCATGCTCTCTAATCTCAACTTTGCTTTTTCTCCGCTAGAGAAAAGTGTACTCTCTCTCTCTCTCTCTCTCTCTCTCTCTCTCTCTCTCTCTCTCTCGGTTCCCGAATCTGGAAGCTGTGTCTCTTGAAGCGCTTCAATCTCCAATCGAACGCGAAGTCGTGCATTGTTAATCACTGTTGTTATGCATATGCTGTTGATCTCGGGAAGCTCCTCTGATAATCCAGTTGTAATAGTCCTTACGTTCCAGCATCCTATTCATTTATTCTTCGTTGTTTTGCTTGGTTTGTAGACTGTGATTCAGGATTCTTGTATCCGTAATCCCCACAAATCCAGTGAAGCAGGCGGACTGTGTC
The DNA here is from genome assembly GCA_903632075.3 of Acanthosepion pharaonis. Taxonomy (NCBI): domain Eukaryota; kingdom Metazoa; phylum Mollusca; class Cephalopoda; order Sepiida; family Sepiidae; genus Acanthosepion; species Acanthosepion pharaonis. Next base: position 3,480,499 of record CAHIKZ030005608.1, read on the forward strand.
GGTACAGCACCTTATTGAATGTGAGGCGGGGGGTAGCTTTCCAGTGAGGCCCGATGAGCTCTATCTCTGTTGAAAACAAGGCCTGGAATCTTGCTTCAAACCAATCAAGCGTTGGATTATAACCGGTAGACTATTGCTTCCCGTGTTTTGATGTCGTAGTGAGGAAACGCTGGGGTGTCTACCCTAGGGCGCAGTCCTGGTAGGCTTTGATGAGAGATCCGCGTTGTTTCTGCTGCACGCCTCCCCACTCGACGCCATTGATTTTGTCCAAGGTAAAAGCAGAGGCCAATAAAACGCCAGAACGAGGTTGAAGATAACAACAGATTGACTATTATAAACTAATAATAAAATGTAGTACACACAACGAAATTACATTATGATTCCAAACGCGTTTCCTTCAAATTCAAAAATGCGTCACCAATAATGTACATTGCAATTAATAGATAGGAAAAGTATAAAATAAAATTATAGGCAAAAGTTTTTAAGAAAATCAACGTTACTCAACCAAATGTAAAACATAACACATTACAACATTATTCATGTCAGTGTATAATTTACCAAATCCAATCTAAATTTTCTTAATATGATAATTCTTAGTAAGATATTCTTTATAGATTAAAATTGCCCAAAAAATCAATCGGTGCATAACGCGGCCTATTTTTAAAATAAAGAGATATGTATTTTATAATCAAAGATAATAAATACATAATAATTTAAACGCATTAAAATATACTATACAAATACATATATAATAATAAATAAATCACGATTTCTCTTTTAAAATGCATCATCATTTTTTGAGTATGAAAAAACACATACGTACATTTCGACGTCAACGTATTTATATATATATATATATATATATATATATATATATATATATATATATATATATTAATTAATTTTAAAATATGGTTTTATTTATTTACATAGTTCTAATTACGTTTCAAAAAATCAAAAGAAAGCCCCGAATTTTATTTGGTAATTAGATTAAAGACATTTGTTCCATTTCATCCTCAAGCGAATTTTCTTGAGGATGAAATGGAACTAATATCTTTAATTTAATTACAAAATTAAATTCGGGGCTTTTAGCTTCTATTTTTGAAACATGGTTAGAACTCTGTAGCGAAATAAACTATATTTTAAATCAATTAATTTATAATATTAATGCTCTGTAAATTTACATCGAGCACTATTTTGTAAAAATAAAAATATCTATAAGAACACCGGATTATATATCTTACTGGTCTTTCTTTTTATTTATACACACACACACACACACACACACACACACACAGACACACACACACACACACATATATATATATATATATATATATATATATATATATATATATATATATATATATCCATTACTGTGATTCAGATTTATCGCTTCATTATATATTCAGTATAATGAAGCGTGTGTGTGAGATAGAGATGTTGAAAGTCCGTGTATTTATGTGTGAATTATTTTCCTATAGAAGCAATAGGCATATATATGACCTTTCAAAATGTCTTCTGAACATGGTTGGATTAGAGTTTTACCATATTTGGTTTTCTATGAAGTAGATATCGTTGTAATGTTTTATTTCCAGTTCATACGGCCAAGAATAAAATCTGTTGACTTTTCTTATTAACTGACATATATCGGATACTTTCTGAGGGCCACTTCCGCACCGGTATAGTTATATCCGTGAAATACACATTTTGCTATTTTGACATTAGTCCTTTTCAACACAAGCAATGTCTCATCTTTGTCGGACTGACTTTTCCGTTTTTTATTTTTGTGTGTGTCTCTTTTTATCTTAACCTTGGCATCTTTTGAAGCACAAGACATAAACCGGATCCATCCATCACATACTGTAAAATAACATAGGTAAAACAGTAACGTAGACTGAACAAGTCCAGTGTTCTTTCATAAATTCAATAAACTCTGATATACAAAACATTATCTGAAGTTTGAATCTTTTAGTTCATCGTTACATTAACAATAATATTATGTATGCAATAAAGCGTATATACGAATATTGACAATTTGATGTAAACATTTCAACATTAGAATTTCTATTTATTTTCATTCAATAATTTATATTTTTTAAGGTCTCACCAAAAAAAGAAAAACAAACAAATATTCATTGGCTGACATATTTTAATAATAGTTTGTTTCTGGCATTTGACAGTTTTCGTCCGTACACTCGACATATTTTTTTGGATTTTCACTTTGAACAAATCTTCCAAAGAATATATGTGTTTGTTTTGAAACACTGCCTTAAAAAATGCATTAATGTAATTAGGTTAAATTAGAAAATACGATCAATGCCTACCAAAGAAGAAATTTTTCCAAAGTCCATTAAATGTCTAGGCTCTGTACAAGAATACAGTTTTGTGTCGTTCCCATCACAATATCACCATCAACCTCTTAATGAAATCAGCAAAATATTTGAATTTATCAGCAAAAACAACAAATTTGTTGAACACCCCCCACACCGAAAAACAATATTAAACGACGAACATTACACAATGCTGATGGATCTCCTTGATCCACTGGATAAAATCAATGTATCACTTGATAATAAATATCTAGAATGCCTTTGACAAAGTGTGAAATAGAGAGAATGGAGAATGCTTTTATGATGGAGTAGTCTAGATTTTCTTATCTGGTAGGCATTTGCAGTTCGATGCAATTTGCCTATCTGTTCCTATTTACGAATTAATAAGTAATAAATGTAAATGCTGATTATCGCATCGTTTACGGCTGAACTTCCAAACTTCTGGATTATCCATACCTGTCATATTTTTCGTTTGACCAAACAGTCACAACTAAATTCGTGTAAAACTGAATTTTATCATTTACTCTCTCCAAATTAAAATTAATATAGTTTAATCACGACCGTACATACCATAAATCAACTCCAATCTTGGTGAGTTGTCAAAACCTCAATGAATTTCCTTGCTTAGAACGTATACTAGGTGTATAAGGTCCTGATTATAAAATTCCCAACTATAAACTTCGGACAAGTACGGTACTTAATATCAAGGGTCATCACAAAAGCAATGGTAGTCCTCTGCGGTATGCCATCTGATACAGAAGATGAAATCTACAGGGAGTGGGCTAATTGTAAATCCACAAAAAAAAAACCCAAAAAAAACAGCTTGTATGTGAAAAGTTTCTGCTTGTCGGATATATTTATTATTCACTTTCCTTAATACGCCTACCAAGCAGACAGAGGCGAAAAGCGTTGCCTGTAAACGTTTTCCCCTTTAAAATTTATCTGGAATTATCTTATTATACTAATCCACATGCTAATTAAATGTATCCGGTCGACATTGATAATTAAATGTAACCTATATCGGTAATTGCCAGAATCGCTCACTTTCAACAATTTCTTACAAAAACAAAAAGTATTTTGAACTGTCTTCATGTAAAAGTGATTCCACGAAAAACGCACAAAATTATCAGAATATGAAACCAAATATTCTCCAGATATGTACACGTGTATCTTAAATCCACTTCAGGCAGGGGACGTTGGGGAATGAGGAAAAACAACTTTTGACACAGCATAAAAACTGAACAGGATATTGCTAAAAAATATTATATCTTTTCAAAACCAGACTAAGTTAGACTACTAGATTGACGCTCTACATGACAAATTAAAATATCTATGCATGAAAATTAAATGTAAGCATATAAGATGAACAGATCTTAGACAACACTTCAACAGTAAAATTATCAAAAGCTGAAATTGAAGCCCTCAATGTTGGATTCAAATTCACCATTGAATTAGAAATTTGATGTCATATTTAAGAAACCAAACAAATGATTAACACAGACTTTGAAAACGACTGTATGCAGATGTTTTTTTTTTTAAGCATTCAACCCCAAGCAATGTGGGAAGCCACTAGCATGCAAAGGGTTTCAGAGTAGGAGCGATAACAAAGAGGAGTGATAGAGGAAAGGATGAAGAGATAGGGGATAGATCAGGTTATCTGCAGACGTCGATTGATGTTACATTTGAATAGTTGGAGATTATAGCTGTCAGGAAAACAAGAAATAGGGAGGGACTTCCACAGGCGAGAAGTGCGAGACATGAAGCTATTGGAGTAGAAGAGACGGCTGCCTTTAACAGTTTCGACAGTGAAAGGGTGAGAGCGAGATGCTAGCGCTTAAATTCATGAAATCTGGGAACCAGCGAAAGCAACTCATCGGAGCAGTTATCTTGAAATTATTTGTGAAAAAGACAGAGGGAGGCAACGGCACGTCTGTGAGAGAGCGGCTGCAGACGAGATGCCAGATCAGGGCCAATTAAATTGCATATCCGTCTTTGGATTTTATCATGGACCTTGATACAATTAGAAGGGGCTCCAGACCATATATGGCAGCAATGCTCCATGCAAGGGCGAATGGTTGATTTGTAGATTTGAAGGATCGACTCCGACGAGAAAAAATTGTATTACCACGATCAAGATATGAAGTCAAAACACAAAGTAAGTATGTAAAGGCACATAAGAAATTATCGATAAATGCAAAACTGACTATTATAACACCTGACAAATGGGGAGTTCCATCATATTGGACAGTATCACTTATGAAAGTTATAATTACTCCTCAGCAACCAAAATACTTATAAGAAGATTCGAGAATATAATATTATTACCGAGACAGAAATTCAATTATTCCAAATCTTTAGTTCTTGTTGAAGAGAAAGCATGGGCAAAATTGAAAGGAAAAAACATAAGTATAATTAAGTATTCCTGTCTACAAAAGACACACAAAACAGCTACCTCAATGCACCCTATTTATCGGGGATTAACAGGGCGTACCATAAAAGAGCAAAATGGATAGCTAAATTCTTAACTTCCCAGAACAATCATCTCAGGACACATCAATAGATAAAAATCATTGAATGTGACAAATATAAATATGGTTAGTTAAAGATATCGAAATTTATTAGGTTGGTGCAAAAATAATGACGTAATAATTTCGTTTTTTGATGTATTTTTTAACGTCAAAAAACGACATTATTACGTCATTATTTTTGCACCAACCTAATATGTACAAATATAACTGTCACTAAATGCCAAAATTTTTTCCTAGACATTTTTAAAATGTAAATTATGAAATTCAACTACAAACGGACAAAATTTAAAAAAAAAAAGGTTATTTTAATTCAACGGAATTTTTTATCAACAGAAAATAGCAACAGATTAAACAGGATATAATATATTATAGATTTCACATAAGAAACACAGTCAAACTATATTTTATCATTTTTGAACCCATTCTAAATTACGTACAGCAAAATGTCTACCGACAATGGAGAAAGAAAAATTATCTTATGCACTTCTATTCTCATCAGATAGCAAAAAAAGGGAAATTGTTGTTAAACTCACAATTCTCAATAATAAACTTCAGAGCAAGATCATGCATAATATGTTCTATCATCTTCAAAATAAATAAATGCTGCATGTGTGATAATGCAGAAAGTAAAACAAAAATCCCACTTGGGGTGGGTTGATTTCAAACACGACATCTTTAACGGCTTCAATAAGAAAATAACACTTTCTGTCACTTTCTTCAACCCGATTTTCCTCAAAATTATCCTATGCAGATTCCTTACAATTTTCTCTCTTTCATTCCGCACTGAAGCCACTTAACCCACCGAGTAATAAACTGTTTTCTAAAAGTTTCCCTTTTCTGTCAATATCAGGCGCGTGGAAAATAGGCTATTATACGGAAACGCTACAATTTACATGTAAATTTCAACGTGAAATTAAAAGTATCAGAATAGTACCTATTCAGTAAAAGGATACAAAACTCTAACTCTTTGCTTCTCAATAAGAAAAATTCAAATACCTTCGCTCGATTAGCACAAAAGAGGGCTCCAGATTAGAATATTTCAAGAGATGCCCACACAATGATAGTTGTCGTAAAAATAAGTAAGCTTAATTATTAACACTGTTCGGATTGTTGTCATCATCTTCGTTAAAATTTTCATAAGGTTTATGCAGTTTTACGCTCCGACCTTCTTAGGAGATATTTTACCTAGCATATATGCTGATTCCTTAAGTTTGCGTATTCCCCAGAGTTGTTCTCAGTCTATTTTTTAAAGCTCATTCTACAGGGAGGTGTGCTCTCCCTTTTCTCTTCATAGGGGGTCACTACGAATGGGTTTTCTATTTCCTCTCGTGTTTTGGTTTACGGCGTTCCTTCAGTCTCATCTAAAGGGAGGCGATTCGTTTCTTCTTTATATTTCTTACCGCAGCTGCATGGGATTGGGTACACACAGTCTTTAATCATGTTCTCCTCTACAGGAGGTCTTATACGGAAGAGGTGACTGAGAAGTGTTAAACCACATTTGAATGGCGCCCTGATGTGATATGAACCACAGGTATTTCTTTTTTAATTTTTTTCTCTACTCCTTCACATATGTTGTTATCCTCAACTGATTTACTGTACGCAAACAACACACTTCAGTTCAAAATTGTAATCACCAAAAAAAGAATGCCAGATATATGGCAACAAAGATGAAGATTACAGTTAGATAAATGTAAATAGTGTAACTCATTACAATATTCCATTTCAGAAATATAGACAGATAAAGAAACATTAAATAAAACACTAAACTGTAACGTGTAGTAATTTTCTCTCTTGTTGTGTAGGCCTATATATCTTGGGCATTAACAATGTCACTGGACATGTTATACGAGACGACATTCATTCCCTTTTTGTCATACAAGTTTCCACCTTAGATAAATGAAGAATCAAATGGGTGGAAAATTGACAAGGTCAGTGAATGAAAAAGAAAATCATGACTGAAACATTAACTCGAAACTTCTGCATATAGATGGAGCTGGTGAGTTACCCAATGACCCTATAAGTTCATCAACTCATAAAATCAATGTTAATAATGATTATGAGGATGTGTGAATCTGTATCTCCCACGTGCAGAAATAAGAATATACATGTATATATAATAAAGAAATAAGAATATACATGTATATATAATAAAGAAATAAAAATATACATGTATATATAATAAATCAGATTTTATTATGCAAGTCAAACATGACACTAAAAAATACTGGTATTAACTAAGTGCTGATGTTACATTTCTTTAGGATATATTTACAAGAAAAATACAAGGTGAATATCATATCTAGGTTAATTCAAATATTTACAATAACTTATTTGCGAATTTTATTTTATTATGCAGCTCATGTGGAGATTGTTTCAGCGTTTTGTAAATTATATGCAAGAAATGAGTAAATTTATTTAAAATTTACAATGTAGAAAGATTTACCAGAGTAAGAATGACTTATATAATGCGAAAATATACATCAGCTTGTCTGTATCTTTTGGAGGTAATGGTGAATAAAAACAGTTTTTACTCTACTTTGCATAATAAAAAAATCAATATCTTATATCAGTGCCAAGAGACTTTCTCCAAAAGATAATGTGCTAACTACGCCTGAAATTCATTAAGATTGTTTATAGGCATATATCTCAAGCACCTCTTTAACAATTGCTCTATAGTAATTGACATATTGCCTTGGTATTTGACATACTTTCAATTTTAATTCAGATATCTTTACCTTCGGAAATTCAGTGGAAAGATAATAACGCATATATCACATATTAAATAAAATATATTCACTAAAATATCAGATAAAACTCAGCACACAGAAAAAAATGTGTGTGTCTTGCCTAGCATGGAAATGTATGGAAAAAGAAAATAAATACCATCGAAAAACAAGTTATGTCAAACAGAATCGATAACGGAAGTTGTAATTCATTTGATCAGTAACAATTGCTAAGTGAAGCTACCGTATTTGATTATGTTTATTGATATTCTGTTTAAAAAAGATAACAAAAGCAAACTATGTGCTTACAATTTTCTTCCGTTCAATTTTTAATGTTTCTATTTCAAAGCACATTGGATAATTATATTGAAAACATTTCATTGACAAAATGCATAGTTTCTATTTTTTATTGTTTTTCTGACATTTATTCTCTTTTAACCTCCAAGTCAGTTTGTATTCACCATGTTAGATTTACTTTAGTATGCAATGTTTTATTATATTTAAGTAATTCTTACATGTTCCTATATATTTATATTCCCTAACGAATTCTAATTTGAAACCTTTTGTCCATCTCCATCTTTATACATTTCCTGCCTCTCGTCAAATTTGTAGCCAAATCTCTGTAGGATTTGGCTATATTTTTTCATTTATATTTTAAAATTCAATTTCTTCCAAATAAGACTCATTTATTGTTCTTACATAATAGATTTATTTCCTATTTTTTATTTTGTATAATTTATTAAACTTTTCCATTTCGATCTGTATTATATTTTAATTTGTCAATAAACCGATGGGTTTATATTTTGTTTTTAAAAGATTTCCGTCCTCATTACCACGATATTCAGTAAACGTCGTTATCTGTAACCCTTCCTGCGTGTACATCGTTTCATTCTTCAGGCAACTGTCCCCAATTTGTTCTTAAGTTTATTTTTCTCATTATGTATAGTATTCATTCCATGTGTTTTTTAATTATTTTGTTAATACTTTTGTTATATAGTTATTCCATTTCCATTATAACATCGTTTATTTTTTATGCTAATGATAGTATGTATTTTTCTTAGTTTTAATTTTTTCTTACTGACCATTTCTTTGTTACTTGCTTTCAATCCTTTAGCCTTCTTTTCCTTTCAATGCTGAGCAGTTTTTACTTCATTCCATCATTCATACGAAATAATTGTTAATTTTTTTTTTAGTTTCGCTTTTTTCATCTTTATTGATTTTTCTTTCCATTTGCTGAAACCCTTGTATTATCGAATACTAGCAGTAGAGCCCGGCGTTGCCCGGGGATGTAACAGCAAGAGATCGATCAAGTATCGACCATCATAAAGACTGAAAAATAAAATTGACAAAGATTATTGTTTAAGGTTGACGGACACGCATGTCTTAATTAGTTTTCTTTTTTTTTTTTTTTTTTTACGAATTGGTCAAACCCAAAATCAAACAAAAACATTGTTTTCTATCGTTATGAGTCTACCGATTAAATAGAATTTTATTATAAACAATTGTCTTGTAAATGGAATTTTTAAAGCATTCTGAATGTAAAAATAATGAAATAAGTGTGCAAGACAATAAGAAACACTACCTGCCAAAAAGTGAAGTTTTGTTGAAATCGGTGGAAAAATTTAGGAAATCCGATCCCATGTATAAACGACCACACACAGACACACTCACACACACACAACCTGGGTTTTATAAGTATAACTCGATATGAGTTGTCCTCCTTTCATTCTCGCGAGAGCGATGCCTCTTAATCATGTTTTCAAATTGATTTCGTGCAAAAACAATTATGTTTTTTCCATTTGTGGCGCTGTTAGAACGACCGCAAGGTAATTTTATGTAGTCCTGTGAAGTTTTGTTGAAATCTGTTAAAAAGTCTAGGAAATCCGATCCAATATATAAACGAAGGGACACACACACAACCTGGATTTTATAAGTATGATTTTCAAATCATTGTTTTCTGTCTTCTAATTTTCCTCCTTTTTCCTATTCATTTTGTTTTTGTTGCGTTTATTTCCCGTCTTTAGCTGCAATTCTTCAGACTCCAACTTTAAATCTTTGATTAACGTTAAATCAGGCTGAAACATATCAAGCACAGTCATGTTGCTGCGGTCTACCTTGCGCCACTGATGAATTTGGATTCGGTGAGGGCTTATTAACCCTTCTAATACTTACAACCGACTATGTCCTCACTCATTTTCGATCTTAAAGTCATCACTTGAAAAAAAGACATTTCCAACCCATGGCGGTACCCCATCGCAACCCACTTCGAGACATCAGAGATTTGATTCTTAATTTATCATCGTGGGTGAGCCTACCAATTCTGTAGTATTTTTCTCTTTTATTCCTTGATACGTTACAAAAATTCTTATCAATCTGTTAATGAATTTTTCTTCTAATACGTGAACACACAAATCTTATATGCTATGTCCATTCATGTCATTGACGATCATGGCTCTCCACGATCGTGTCTCTTTTCTAGGTCTTTGTAAATTATGCTGTTATGCTATCTCTTCTCAACTATGTGTTCCCATTCATTTACTCAAGCAAATTATGTAGGTTATGCAATTTTTCCATGTCACTTTTTCATTCTTATGAGTATCAAATTTACCAAACCGCCTTTCTTCATTATGTTTAACTTATACGTAACGTCAGAACGACGGTTTAAGTGCCGTTTTTGTTAGCATTTCCTCATAAAGCTTTATTGCTCATATGTTCAGTTCATTTGTTCAAATGTAATGGGATTCTACAACATTTACTGTTATGTAAGATGACCGATATTACATAACAGTTCAATATTCTTTTTATTTTAAACAAATTGTCCTCTTTGTTCTTATATTAGCTTTTAGGAGATATTCCGTTATTCCACTGCGCGTTAAATATATAACTCATTTTGACATTCTAATCTAGGTATCAATTTATCTTCTAAGTGTGACATACTCGAAATCATCATTTAGCATAATATGCTGCCAAGGTTTCAGCTGCCTCGTTCAAATTTTATGTTTATTTTAGTTTCTTATCTCCATTAAAATTTTCAGATTATTCAGTTCTGTCCAATGTCTTCTTGTAATTCGTCGGTACAACCTCATTTCAATCGCTTCACCTGCTAACAGAATTTTTAGCCTTCATTGTTATGAAGGAGATTAAGTATTACACTGTAGTTTAAAATGCTTGCGCATCTCTAACGAAATTATATTTTTAATGCTGTGTTTAAATCCTAGATTGCATATTTCAATATTCCCATAAATTTATGTCAGAATTCATATCATATATTGCTATATTGGAGATTTGAGTCAAACCACAGAAACAAAAAGGTGAGAAATTTTGTTAAACATACAATATATTTATTTTCGTATTTTTAAATCTAAAGAGCGTAGGTGAGTGTTATTACAGTTTTTTTGTAGTTTTATTTTTAAGATGAAAAGAAATGCGGTTTCTTCCCGTGTATGCGTGAGAAAAAAAAGCAAGGGATAAATTGAGGAGGAAAGTATAAGTGAGAGGTAGCTTGATGAAGAAGAGTGTAAGCATAACGTAGCTTTCCTTAGGAAGAAAAATGAATCATAAAAAGAAAATTCTTTAAAGCCGTAGTATTGTGAATCTGTTGCATAATTTTGCATCTCCTTCTCTTTCCTGACTGCCTGATCTAGATAATTATCTTATACACTCTTCAAAGGATTCACACATCATGATTTTTTATTGTCGGAAATATATGTTCAGATCCCCACGGTATCAAGAGATATAAACAGATGTGTCATTTTAAATTATATCTAAATTAATATTACGATTTACTTCAATTGTATATTGGAAGGAATTGTAAACATGTTCCAAGCAGTACAAATTAGTAACCCTTTTTTTCTCTGTTTATCGCTGTTCTGAAGGTATATATCTCTATTGCTAAGCAACAAAGAATATATTACAACATTCCCTGAAGCATTCGTGTTGAAGTCACTCAATAATAGATCTATCAAAAGAGTTGAGGACTTGAAATGTCGTGGATCGCACATCATAGTTTCCCCAAAAGACATCAACATTCGCAAATCTCTTGCATGCCCTTCGTGTAAAAAACTTCACAAGATTTGGCGCTCGAATATTCATTCCTCCTTAAAAGTCCAAACATTTCGAACATTGATGGCACCAGTCCTACTGTATGAATCAGAAACTTGGGAATTATCAGCTCATCTTAAAATACGACTTGATGGAACATATACCAATCTACTTAGAATTTCCAGAACATCAATTGGAGATGCCATGCAACGCTTAACACAATTTACAGAGAACTGAGACAAATCTATCTTAAGCACAAATAAAAACGGTTACAGTTTTCTGGCTACTGAGCGGACAGGATAATCGTCTCATCCTTACTCCTATGGCGTCCTTTTGCAATTGTCTTCTCAGGAAAATAGACACGGATTCAGGTTTGGACATTTGGGATTTAGGAAGAGCAATGCAGGAACGAACAGTTTGGAAAGGGATTGTCAATTAAGTTTCGCCCAACGAAAGGAAAGATGAACAATGAATATGATGAGGAGGAACCCGAGATATGAAGCAGAAAAAGAAAATGCGTAAATATGGATACATCGCAATGTTTATCGATTTATGTCTGTGAATGATACAAATCGTTTGTGATGCCTAATTTTTACAAGTATATGATGTTGTTTAAAATTCTAGATAGATCTAATCAAAGATTGTCATACGTGATGTGTTAGAGATTTAGTATTTCCCAGATGGGCTCAATATTATTTGCTTTGTTGCTATGTTCAAAACCCAAGAACCCCTTAAGCCAGAGGGTTACTAAATGATGTTGTTCTAAGGTCACACAGAGAGGTTGAAAAAGTACATAATATGATAATATTTAGTATGGATAACAGTAGCGATTTCACTGCCATATATCTGTAATTAAACCATATCGGAAACACTTTTTTAAAGGTTATATCATTTTTTTAGGTAGATGATATAATCTCAAAAAACTCTGGATTTGTGCTCTATTCATCAGATCGAGTGATTATGTCAAATCTTTCATGAATATTTCCACCATTACTGATTTCATATTGCCATAAATTGTTCAGTTACATTGCCAACAATATTTTTAGGATGCGGCTGACATGAAAAGTAAGATTGGTGTATTGAATTCAAATTTCAACGTTGGCCGATACCTGACATTTTGCTTGAATAGCCTTGTTAGTGCATGAGTACATCTATTCACTCCACATCCAGTTGTCAATTCTTAGCTCTCTGACTTTGGTTGGCATTCAGTCAACTATATATTGCAGCAGAAATAGCACCCATATAATAGTAAGGTATTAGCTGGATTAAGAGGACATTGCCACTAATGCCATACCATTATGTGTGAGGTATTTTTGTATCTTCCATCTCACTTTGCACACTGCAGCAGTAACTCTTACGATGTGGAATATGTGACGCAACAAACTAGAGGGTGTCTAGACGTTCACCACACTATCATATTTTGAATTTAATTGCAAAATATATATTTTTAAAACTATTCAGTTCTCATTAATTTTTATTCCCATAACAGAAATACGTCAAAGATTTTAACTGAGTCTTCACTCGATAATGATTTGTTTGTTCTTTCGGTTTCCTTATTTGCAAATCATTTCATTTCCCTTTCATGATATTTCATATCGCTTTTATTCCGTCTACTGTTAGTACATTTAAGAAAATATTCTTCACAGGTCCTTTTCTTTGTTTTTCATTCATATCCATAATTCAGCTTCTGTTTTCAGAATAACCCAATAATACAGGCGTCACAAATCTGTCTATTCTTTCATTATAAGAAACAACAGAATGAGAAAAACAAAAGTTAATATTACAGAAGAAAGCATTTGTCTAGTTCTGCGTATTTATCCTTGAACTTGTTTATTTACAATTAAGACTATTTACATTAAATCGGGAAGATACAACGCATTAAGTTTTTCTTTCTTTAACATTTAACATAAATAATTTTATGTTTTCTTAAAAGTTTTCAAAACAGGCTTTGCATATCTTTTAACTACAGTTATATATGTAGTTACCTATTGTCAAATATAAGGCAATTCCTTCTTTTCGAAGTTGATATATTTGTTTGATCTCAGCTAGTGAAATATTCGTATCCTACGGGAAAACTAAAGATATATGGATTTAACGTAAGAATGATGCAAAGAAAACAAACACACAAACACACACACACACACACATATTACCTAGTTTTTCATAAACTCTCTCTCTCTATATATATATATATATATATATATATATATATATGTATGTATTACAAAATGTGTATGAATTCATAACAGATTTTGCCATAATCAATATTATTTTTCAATTAAAATTAACACTTAATCGTTTGGAAAAATATTTCCCACTATAAAGTGAAAGAAACGAAAAAAGTTTATATATATATATATATATATATATATATATATATATATATATATATATATATATATATATATATATATATATATATATATATATATATATATATATATGTATGTATGTATATGTAAATAATATTTTAGCACAAATATATATGTCTGTATAAATAAATAGTGTGAGAGAGAGAGCTTGTGTTTACTAACACCTAGAGTACTGTGGCAATTAATTGGGACAGTGATTTCAGTTTAATATATTTTTCTTTTATACCGGCTTTAGACAGCGTCACAATAGTTTAATGACTCCTAATCACGATGCATACATTATTGTGCACACTCCTCTTACAATAGAACTCTTTCGAAACAATTTTAAATATTTTCGAATTTATTTATATTTAAACATTTTATTTGGCTAAGAATTTTGTGATTTATATTGTTTTGCTTGTAAGTTAGTTTTGTTTGTGACTGCTTCTGATTTCAAAACTAACCTGATTATTTTCTTTCAACAGATAATATAAAAATGCATATATCACATAGAAAGCGTGCACAGGTTATTGCGCACCACGAACATTCAAACAAATTTGTGCGACAAATAGTCCAAAGCCTCAAGATAAGTAATTCCAGTGTTGGATCCATTGTGAAAAGGCAGGCTCTATTGGATGACAGTAAGGTTTTGAGAAAGGGAATTTGTCGAAGAAAAAGGTAAACGGTCAGAATAGACGAAGTAATGCTGCTCAGAAATAGACTTAAAACCCCGAGGAAGAATAGCAGGGCCTTAACAGCAGATGTGTGAATTCCAGTGTGTCCATATCTGAATCAGATATCAGGAGGCAGCTACTTGAAATGGAGCGACCAGCTAGAAAAACACCTAAAATGAGCTAAAATGAATCTGATGCAATCTTCAATTTTGTTTTGTCAACTTCTGCGACGAAGCCAGTGCCAAGAAGATTTGGCCTCTGGTTTTCACTTGAAAAACTTCCGTTGAATGGAGACGTGTTGCATGCGTAACTGCTGGTCTCAAAGAAGAAATAACTGTCCAAGCCTACACCCTAGAAAGTGCATAACTCTTCGGGCGCAGATGCATGGTCTCTCCAGACTTACGGGTACCATACGTATGTATGGAGAAATTATATATCAGTGTTTAGTTACTATCGATTGTATTTATTACATTTTTTAAGATATCAACACCTATTCAGTCTAATAGCACATAATGATATATTTTCTCAAAAAAAAAAAAAAATATATATATATATACATTAAATATATGATTTCATCTAAAGCATACTACGCAATTAACCTAGTTTCTGAGATAGATGGACTGTATCAAATACATTTTCAGATTGTACATGTGAACGCTAAACAAAACCCCAAAATTATGTGTTCATAAAATCTGTTTTCTGTTAAGGAAGAGAAATATTCAAATATTTTGAAATATATCGTTATGTTGATATTGACATATCAAATATTAAACAATTGTAATGACTATTAAATTTATGAAGTCATTCGTAAAGAAAGTAACGTAATACATGTTAATTCAAATTCCTAGTTTGATTAAATATTTTTTTGAGAGTCTTAAATTGTATTTCTAATTGTTTAGGGACAGATTATCTACATACATTCTTAAAGCTATACATTTTAACAGAACAGTTTCGCTAGAAACAAAGAAAAGCCTTCTAAACTGCTACCATATATCAGTACTCCAATATGGATGTGCATGATGTACCATCTCCTTCCACGTGAAGAAATTACTGAAGTAAGAGAAATGTGGTTAAAACGAAGGATGCTGAGTATTATATTGACTGGATATTTCAGCAACGACGAAGTTTTCGAGAAAGTGGAAATAAAAAGGAAGAAGACAGATGATGATTCTAGGACATATAATTGGGGAAATGTGATCGGGGAATTTCATACTCACAGGGCCAATTGAATATAAAAGGAAGAAGAGGAAAACGATGCATAAACTTTTTAGTGAGCTAAAGTAAGTGGATGGCGGGAAAGTTTTTTCGAAAAATGACAAAAGACAATATATTAAAAGCTGAAAATTACAGGAAGTTGTGAAGGGCTATGATCGCATACATCATGAAGGGATATAGAATAAAAAAGAAAAAAATGATTGTAAATAAAGAGCAAACCGAATTCATTTTAACCATTTTTAAATCATTTCACCACAAGCAAGGCGGGAATGCCACTAGTACCCAAGGGGTTACAGAGAGTAAAAGTGAGAGAACAAACTCGGTATCGGGTGTATTTAAGAATTGATAACAGATGAACGGGGTTCAAGTATATAGAAGTATAAGCATATTTACGTTGTATTTAAATTTTTGAAGATTGTAGTTAACAGTGAAGAAATAAAACGGTAGAGAACAGTTGGGAAGTGTGAGAAAATAAACTGTTGGAGTAGAAATGGCGATTAAATTTAATTACTTCAACATTAAAATGGTAGGACCTAGATGCCAATCTAGTAGTATGCTTAAATTCACGTAGTCGGAGCACCAGGAAAAAAAAGTTCGTCAGAGCAGTTGATACGAAAATATTTTTAGAAAAACACAGGGAAGCTAGGTCACGTCAGTGAGAATGAGACTAAAGTCGAGATGCCAAGTAAGGATCGATTATATTGCAGATCCTTCACTGGATTTTGTTAAGGACCTCGTGATAAATAGCAGGTGCAAAAACAGTATTCAATGCACGGACGAATAGTAGATTTCTAAATGTGCAAGTTGAATTCTGACAAGAAAGAAATATTGGCACCACACAGTGACCCTATTTTCCTTGCAGTAGATACAGCTTTTGATTCAATGTAGGCGTTCCACTTCAAGTCAGTTGAAAATGTGAGCCCAAGAAGGTGCAGTGTGGCGCTCTCCAGGAGTCGAGCATAAGCCATGTTGACAGAGAGTTGGAAAGTTTCTCTGGTTAGTAAATGAGAGCAGTTTCATTTTGGAGGTATTAAAATATACTAGCAATGTTATGCCCTGTAAAAAGGGTCGGGAGTTTCTAAGAGTTCTTAAAAAAAGAAACTAAGGATGAGGAATTCCAACAAGCTGAAAAGAAGTAAGCAGCGAGGTAATAGTTGTAGTCTTTGGAAGAAATGTCAGCTCAGGAGCACATTTCTTTATGACGACGGATGGGATGCCGACAACTCTGCTTGCCTTATCGGAGACTAATTTAGAAACTGTATTTGAGAGCAGTGACGGGGTTATGTACATATCACTCAGTAGATCGTCTTCCCAGATGGGGAAATTAGGTGTGGTTACTTCAAATGATTCCAGAGTTCAGTTGGAAGAGCATTTCCGAGCAAAGCATTCAATATTGCCTGTTGTAGATGACAGGACTTCAAATTGATTGAATAGAGGTGGGATTGAAGGTTTGCTGTTGTTCATCCCAGTCTTCCAGAGCTGCCAACAATCTCTGGATGCCAACGAGTTCAGTGTTTAAGCCACCTGGTATGATGGGCATTAATATCAAATTACACAAAATATATTTGCAAACGGGTGTAGAGAAACGGCTTTGTCTATATTATCAGAAATACTATCTAGAAGCAAGAGTCATGAGAGGAAGGGGATTTTAGAGAAAGAAGCGATAGCTGACTGGGTTTAGTAGAAAAAGGCGTGAAGGTACCTGTAAGAATTGTACAGAGATTCAAGAGAGAGTTCCCTAACCAGCGAGAGATGTTCACGGACATAAATCCCAGACGATGCATGTGGACATTTGAATCCTTCCTAAAGAGATGAAGATAACCAGGAATCGAGAAATAAGTGTCAGCGATTCAAGGGATAAGAGTAGGTTCGCAGAAAGATAGGCCCGGGTACTTTACGAAGAGGAACGTTTCAACACTGCAGAAATTTGGAGAAAATAAAGTTTGAGGGGCTTAGGTGCTTTTTTGTTGGACGCGATTATTTTTACAAACTTGGTTACTTATAGTCATGTTGTGTAATATTTTGGTAAGGAAAAGGCCAAGGATAGTAGTAGCACCTCGTAGTAAAATGTAACATGAGCGGGAAGGGGATTGCCACACACGGCAACATAGTGTGGTCTCGGGGTTGCCTACCGGAGTGGCTTGCAGGGGCATCCTTCCATGCGCGGCATGGCACTGCAAGAAACCCGATATTATTCGATTTCTGATCAGAATAGCTTCTGAAGATGTTCGGGCCCCTGACTACCTGTTGGTAAATCATACTTATTATGAAACTCAGGTTGTGTGTGTGTGTGTGTGTGTGTGTGTTCGTTTATATATTGGATCGGATTTCCTACATTTTTCAACCGATTTCAACAAAACTTCACAGGACTACGTAAAATTACATTGCGGTGGTTCTAACAGCGCCAGAAATTGGAAAAACACAATTGTTTTGCACGAAATCAATTTGAAAACAAGATTAAGAGGCATCCCGAGAATGAAAGGGGGACAACTCATATCGAGTTATACTTATTATTAAACCCATGTTGTGTGTGTGTGTTCGTTTATATTTAAGATCGGATTTTCTACATTTTTCAACCGATTTCAACAAAACTTCACTTTTTTTTGGCAGATAGAGTTTCTTATTGTCTTGCACACTTTTTTCTTTATTTTTACATTCGGAACGCTTTAAAAATTCCATTTACAAGACATTTGTTTATAATAAAATTCTCTTTAATCGGTAGACTCATAACGATTGAAAACAATGTTTTTGAGTGAGTTTGGGTTTGACAAATTCGTAAAAAAAAAACTAATTAAGACATGCGTGTCCGTCAACCTTAAACATTAATAATCTTTGTCAATTTTATTTTTCAGTCTTTACGATGATCGATACTTGATCTATCTCATACTGCTACATCCCCGGGCAACGCCGGGATGTACTGCTAGTAGCAACTAGAACACTACCAACCCGGTACACTCAGTATGATGGGGCATTAAAACCATCCACACATATCACAAAAAAATTCATGACAATAGAACTATTTAAGGGTTGAGGAAAGAATTCGGGGACACCTTTCTAAACAGGAAACAAGAGATAAGACTCTTCTCCTGTACAAGGGTGGATAGATGGTTAGCGGCTTGGATTAAGAAATCGGAGTTCGAATTTCATCCGAGTATTTTGCTGTCACTTATTGCTAATACAATTGTCAAGGGTATGAAGCTATCTCTTCTCCCTGCACCCCAGATATGGGCAAATAGTAAGACAGACTAGGTTCTATAGTCATGGGTTGCTGCCTGTTTAGGAGAAAGAAACTAAATTCAAACCATCTTGTAGCTACTACCTCTTTAGTCAAAGTCCAGATGAAAAACAAATCCACATCTGAGTGGAGGTACGAGGTAAATATCCCCGGAGAGGAAGATACCAGCAAAAGTATTACACAATTCTAAATCAAATGTCACCATGAACCACAATTGTGAGATGAAGTGGAATGCTTGTTTCAGCAGCGAAAGAACGTGCAAAGAAGAAAATGAAAAAATAATACAGCAATACGATCCTCATGGTGATTTGAATACATAACAGGATTCATAATCGGCGATCATAAATTTAAAGCATGAGATACGCAGTTAAAATGAAATTACTGAAATGAAAATTGCCAGAACTATACGACACGTCAGTAATGGAAAACAATGAGTATGGACGGCATGCAAAATCAGACAAAGCTAAAGCATATTATTATTATTATTATTATTATTATTATACATTTTGTTTTATTTTGATTTTCACGAATTCGTTTCTTTTCAGTCTTATTTCCAAGTTCCAATCCTTCTAAACTGGAAATTATACAAAATCTCACTTGTTTCAAAATCTGAATTTTTCTTATTTTTTTCAGACAATGTACGATCGCAGAAGACAAGAAAGTTTAATTGAATTGAAAATGATTTTTTACCGCGCAAAAATTCGCTGTATAGAACCACTCCTAGATAAATAATTCATTCTGATATTGAAATCTATGTTTATAACTATGTACACACCCTTCCAGTAATAAATAAATAAACAAGACATTGGTTGCATAAAAGCATTTGCAATACATTCAAAGGTGGCAGTTGAAAACGTTCTTTACATTTTATTATTAGTCAACATTTTAGAGGCATCACATAAACCACAAGCATACATCAATATGGTAGGTAAGCGTTTAACTCACAATACGTTCTTTCATTTATATGATACTAATGAAAAGGGATTCTTGTAAGAGAAAAGAAATTAGCCACATTTCATGATCTTGTATACACTCATCTTAGATTCTCATGTTTATATACATCTAAAAGAATTCATTTTTTTAATATTCGTGTTTGATGATTGTTGTCATTTCTGATAAAGTAATTATAGTTTTTACATAATAATACATCTAAATGGATGAAATTAATACAAAATCTTTAAAAGATTTAAAACTCATTTTTCTAATTGTTATGGGACCTTACCCATAATAACATAATGGACTATTCCATACGTAATAAATATTGCGCCTCAAGAGGAAGCAGAGAGTTCAGCACGAAGTCGGGCGACCGGCTGATCGGCTGATCAGCTAATCGGTTGAACTCTCTTCCTTCGGGCGGGGAGGAAACCGAACGTGGCTACGCCGAAGGGCGGAATCTCTTTCTTTCAGGGGATCAGCCGGTCGCCAGATCGGGCCTGAAACGAGAGCATCATGTAGCACAAGGCAGGTTTAACAATCTCCGAGCCGGGTGGAATCTGAGCCGAGATCTCCGAGCCCGTGGGCTCTGCCAAAAATATGCACTTTGAATCCGTAGAAACGGGTTCAGGGTCGGTTTACCTCCCGAAAGAGACTCCGCCTTTCAGTCGGTTCCTCCCCGCCCGAACCCCAACGATCAGCCGGAGCCGGTCGCATCATGAACTCTCTGCTTCCTCACAAGGCAGGTTTAACGTGTAGATCTCCGAGCCGGGTTGGGATATTTTGGCTGAGCCTGTGAGATCGGTTGAACCTCTGTCTTCGGGTGTAATACTGGGAAGGAACCTGATCGGTTGAACGAGACTACGCCGAAGGCCGGAGTCTCTTTCGTGGAGGTAAACCGACCCTGAATCCGTTTATACGGGTTCAAAGTGGATATTTTTGGCAGAGCCCACGGGCTCAGACATCCCACAATAAACCAGCCTTGTGCCATATGATGCCCTCGTGGGGGTGGGAGTGACTAAATACTGTTCAGACTGAAGTCAGGCGAGCGGCTGGCCGGCTGATCGTTTGAACACTCTGCCTTCTCTGAACTAAATACTGTTCAATCTGAATTCTTGAGTGAGGTTCGTCAGGATTCTGTCTGTCAGTCAGAGCGACCGAGTCAGTCAGTCGAGTCAGAGGCTGTCCGAAACAGAGTCGCGTTAAGCAGTTAAAACATTTGACATAGTCATAGATTTAGTGCCTTTTTATTTTAAGATTTTTATCAAGATAATCTAAAAAAATTGAAAACAAAATAATTCCACATATTGGTGAATGAGTTCCGAAACTATCATTAAAATCTGACAGGTATTTGATTATTGCAAGAATTTCCAAAAGAATTTTTAAACACAAAAATTGAGGATAAAACTCCATATCGTCAGATTTTGCCCACCCACTGATGCAAAAATTCGTGGTTTTTAACCAAAATTTCCAACCGTCCTGGATAAGAAGTTGAATTACATCCACGTCCTGGGTAAGACGAAAAACTATATCCAGCATTGAGGCCTCTGATCAGGAGGGTCCGAGGAGCGTGGAACCACCTCTGAATTGCTGGTGTTCCCAGGTCCATTCTGACCCAGCACCTGTTAGGGTCCAAGCTATTACCAGCAATACATTTTTGAAAAAAAATTATTACCAGCAATACAATTTTGAAAAAAAAAATTACCGGAAACAGATTTTTGACAAAACAAAACATTACCAGCAATAAAAAAAAAAATGTCGGCATTAAATAACCCATTGATGTTAATGTGCCGTGAAACAAAATAAACCAAACTAAACCAATTTCCAACGTTCTAGAATGCATTAAAAAATTTAATTAATATATTTAGGTCTTTCCTCTTAATAATAACAAACATTTTGGCGATAAAACTTGGAGGTATTCTTTTCGTTTTATTTGCCGTGTCCATTTAGGACGTAGGTGATCATGGCCCTTCATTTCCCCAATCCCTTGTGGCTCTTAACAGGTTTTGTGTTTCTGCAAACTCCCCCAGACCACGCAAATGATTTATGCAAAAATGATTGTTTAATTCATTTTGAGAGCTCTCGAAATTTGGTTAAATTTCTTGTTTATCTATTACAAAGAAGCGAAATATATTGATAATGTTTTCTCACCAAGGGTCTTCCCGAGTAAAACAAAAAAACTAGTGTACCTAAAATTAAATAATATAAAAATGTTTGATATAATTTGACTTTTATGATTACTGATTGAGGGCAAGATTTATACACACACACAAACACATTACAATAAAAGCCAAGAGGATAAGAAACATCCATCATATTTACAACAAAAGCAATTATAGGAAAAAACATTCATTTACCTCATACACAAACACTTCCCCCATTAAGCACTTGCCACATGATATTTAACAAAAACATAGTAAATGTATGCTACAATTGCACAGTGAACATAACGAAATTGATAAAAAAGCAAAACAAGAAAATAACCAACACAACACCTGCAATAAACAAGCCCACGTGTAACTGCACAACCAAGGACAAATGTCTATTAAATGGCGCTTGCTTGCAGAACAAGGAAATGTAAATACCGCAAAGAGTGGTTAGACCACTCCAACAAAAATATGAAAAAGGAAGATATTGCAGAAACATTTCAATCGCCTATGAACTAAACCTGATCATTGAAGAACTTTCGTGTAGCCTGGACGTGACGGGACACCTAGCCAACATCTTCGATCTCTTCCTATGAACCTACCCTGAATAATGATTTGCAAAAGTTTTACACCTCCCCGGCACGTCATACATTTTTCATGTCAGTGTCCAGATTCATGCCGAACCAGAAAAACACCCTAACTTACCGTTCCATAGAACACATTTTCGCTATGAGAAGGCCGGCTGGGACAGCTTTCGTTCACATATCACGGATGCTCCCCTCTCAAATTTCTACAAGCACGCTACCATGGAAAATGTTGCCCTCATCTCGGAATGGATGGTTTTTGGAATGGAGAGTCTTATACCTCCAATTAAATCAGCATTGGTTTATCCCTGAATTCCCTGCAGTCGTAGCGCACCGGAAACTCGACTTCATTATACATCGCAAGGAGCAGTGTAGTTTGAATCTTACTGCATTCAGTACAGCCCACAATCGCTGTAAGAAATGACTAGAAAAACAATCTACATAGTTGAAAAGAAGCAAATTGCATCCAGCGAATTCTGGAAGAACGCACACCAAATTATAAACAGGAAAAAACTGCAGAACCCACTATTATAGATGGTCACATGATCATATCTTCCTAGATATATAAGGCGAAGATCTTCACCTCGATCTTTGCCTCAAACTATACGTTAGATGACAAAGGCCGTCCACTCCCCAATTTTTTCCACATCTCACTGAGCAAAATCTCAGTAATATTTTCATTACAGAACGAGAAGTCCATTACTCACAAAATTAGTGAGGCTCTTGCCAACAAACAGACCTCGAGCACCATAGCACTAGATATTTCAAAGGCATTTGACAAGGTGTATACAAAGATATGTTACTCAAGTTCTCCAGCTATGCAGTCACTGGAAGGGTCATCCCGATTATAAAGCCCTTCCAAAGAGGTAGGTCGCTGAATTTATTTATTAACGGCCAGCCATCCAGGTACCTTCCGTCAACACCGGTGTCCCCCCAGGGATCACTTAGCGGACAAATCGTCTGTTTGATTTACATAAAATGATATGGCTAAGGATAAACTTAGATCATTTGTAAGCATCTCTGCTGATGATACGACGATGAAACGATGATCTAGTATTATCTTATCAGTGGGATGGGGCATTGGCTGATTATATTCTGTAACTCGAGTACCAAACTAGTTGCATGCCATCATCAACGATGGGTCTTCGAACTACCGCCAGTCATGGTGAAACGATGTCTCCTGGGTAGGGACCAAAAGCGCCACCGAATTCTTGAGGGTGACAAATTATTTTATACTATCTAACTTAACTCTCACAGGCGGGGATGGGAAAGCCTTTCTTCTCTATCGCTATTTCCATGGAAATTGCTCGGATGGCTCCTTGATTCCCTCGGTTCTAACCTTCACTGTTAGGACCCTCCATGCCACATACACTGTACCAATCACATTCGCTCCGTATTCCATCGTCCACTCGCCCATCTTCTTCCGTCGAAGAACTGCTCTGTCGAACCAACTTCAAAGAGATTTCCGCGATCATTACAATCTTAATGTCTTCGTGTATAGAGTTAATTCCTAACTTCTCCACTTATTCCCATAAACTGATTTTAACTCCCTACCTCGATTAGCCTCAGGCCCTTGTACATTGCGTCTTTGTAGAGCGAAGTAGTGAATGTATTATGACTGGATTCTACGAAGATGTCTAAGAATGGAAGTTTAATTGCCTAAGATCATAGATAAAGTTAATGACAGTATTTTTTTCAAAATTGATTTTGACATTATCAATTTCTTTTTTTTTGATTTTAGCTAACATAATAATAATAATAATGATAGTCGACATAGCCGATATATATTTGGCTTTATTAACTCATTTTGAAAAATAAATACATACATAAAAAGAAAAACTTCATATATTTAGTTTAAAAGTTTTTAAAAAATCAACCTTGATAATGGCTAAAAAATGCACGAAAGCGCTGGGATATACAGAACTTGTACTATTTACATAAAACAAAACCAACACAAGTTAAATTAAACAAAAATCCTAATCGGAGTACATTTTCAACCATCTTAAATGAAACCTTTATGTAATAGGGTTGCATAATATACATATATATATATATATATATATATATATATATATATATATATATATATATATATATGTGTGAGTGTATATATATATATATATGTGTGTATATATATATATCTATATATATACAGACATATAGAAATAATCACTTAATATTTTATTTAATCTGACAATATTTCTCATTAATTCCCGTTATTTTTTAAACAATTAAACAAATGCCAACCGGACTGGAACATCTGATATCTTTTAAAGGATAAACGGCAAAATATATTCTTAGACAAATATACTTCCCATAATAACGTTAATCAAAAGAAATAATGAGGAAATAAAAAATAATTTGTGTAACTTACTTGTCTTATCTTTCAGGTGCAGAAACAAGGTTACCAGATAAAGATTTTTAATTGTTTCGAACGACCAATGCATATTTCTTAGAATAACTGAACTTTGCATTAACGTGGAATCCACTATAGCCAAAACGGTGCAGCACGCATGCTTAAAATTTGACGTTAGAATTTCAAAAATGAATGTAGGCGGTAACCCTACGGGATGGTTATTCTGTAATAAAACTTTAACCTCAGTATATCGGCGAAAAATGTTTTGAAATGAGTGCGTATCATAATTGGGTTAATAGTTATATATTGAAAGATAGGGATGAGCATCTTTATGCAATTAAAGAATATCTGAATTTCCCAGGTTTCTACAGAGATTGTTTTCCCCAAAGACAATATGAAATGTAATTTCTACGGATTTGAATTGACCTCCTTGTATATATTTTTTGATTATTTTATTAAATGTTTTAATCCTTTGTGTTGTGGATTCCGGGATGAAATCCGGTACCAATAAATAAGAAAAGCCAAGAATGAATATAGGAAAATAATGTATTAACGTAATAATACAAACTGGTAATGCAGGTTAGTAGTTCCAGGAATACGGGTTAGTAGCAAAATATATATACAGTCTTTGGTATTGAAGTATCGCTGTATGACTTCTTACTGAGTCTACGTGCTACGCTCACTGTGACTCTTGTTGGCTTCGTTCTGTCTCTCTGTCTGTCTGTTACCTTCACCCTCTGTTGCTCTCGTCTCTCGGGTCTTCACGTAACAGTAGTATATGTATATACTGGGTGAGTCCATTTGTGTAAAAAGGGGAGGAACCCTCAACACTTTGTATCATATTCGAAATTTTGGTTAAATTTTAAGGACTTATACAAATAAGAATGAACTTATGTAATTAATTAAAGTTTATTTATTTTTTCGTTGAAATTCTTGAAAAATAATTGTATTATTTATTTTGTACTTACATTTTCTTCAAAGCCAATTTAAAACTTGATTTCTACGGATTTGAGTTGACCTCGTTATATATGAGCTAAAGTTGAAATTAAGCGAAATTATCATTTTTCAAGTAATCTAGTTAGAGATAGATGATATTTCTAGACTGATATGTAATAACTATATCGTATGTACCACTAAAAAACATCATAGAACTTTGAAAAAAAATCCCCAAAGAGGAAAGCGGAAAATATTTTTTGATTATTTCATCCCTTCCAGTATGTTCGAAATTTTGGTTAAATTTTAAGGACTTATTTAAATAAGCATGGAATTATTTAATTAACTGATGTATATTTATTTTCTTCTTTGAAATTCTTGATAAATACTTGCATTATTTATTTTTTTTATTTACATCAGTTGGCCCCATTTTATTAATTTGAAGATATTTCGAGAAATTAAAATTTCAGTTCCTTCATATTTACATGATTAAACAATAACTCATTTGAAGATTTAAAACTCTCATTTTTTTTTCTCAAACAGAAATACCATTTACCGGAAATCTCTGAATTGTAAAATAAAAAAAAACAATAAAACTGATATTTTTTAATTAGAAAATATTTTAATTGCTTTTATAAATAAGATATATTATGGACAGGATTTTATTAAGGAAAACAAATGGATGAATGATGAAATTTTACAGAAATGTTTCTATTCTATTTGTAAATTTCAATTAGAAAAAATAAAGCTTTAAATCTGAAAATGCTGTATTAATTTCAGAATTTTAAATGATATTAAGTGAAAGCTATATTTGCGAATCATAAAAAGAAAAGCTTAATAATAATCATCAAACCCTAATACTTTTTTTAAATGGAATTGTTTTGAAAGTGTATACACGTTCCGATATTTGTAAGTACGTGCAACTTTACATGATACCATCAGAAAATAGGAATGATAAATATCGTAAATTTAAAGTCAACATTCTAAAATACGATAAAAAAACGTTAGATTACGGAGCATATTTTTCTAAATGTTTAAGATTAACATGTGCTTATGAATGATATAAAAATCGCTCACTTCACAT
The DNA here is from genome assembly GCA_903632075.3 of Acanthosepion pharaonis. Lineage (NCBI taxonomy): Eukaryota > Metazoa > Mollusca > Cephalopoda > Sepiida > Sepiidae > Acanthosepion > Acanthosepion pharaonis. The sequence goes on from CAHIKZ030005608.1 coordinate 3,507,636, forward strand.
TCTTAATTTACCTTTTACAGGTCAAAGGTCCAGAGAGGAATGTTAGACTTGTCAGCAGGCTGTCAAAAACTTAAAACTACTACTGTCGAGATAAAAAAAAATGAATTTGTGCGATAAAGTTAAACTTAAAGTAAATAATATTATTTTCAAATCAGATTAATTATATTTCAAAACAGCTAATCTTCCTCAAATAATGATTCAGAAAAGTTTATTTTATATTTTAAAGTTTTTTTTTTATAATAATAATTGAACTGCAATGAAAGAAGGCTGAAAATGGACGCTAATCAGTTATTTAAGCAAAGAAAAACATTTCCAGCCAATTTATTTTTTTAAAATACAAAACTTATTTTCCTCATTAAAAATATTAATTTTAATCTATAAGCTTGAAATTAAAACTACTATGAAAACTTCATGTATGATTTTTTTTTTTTTCAAAATAACTTTATATATATTTATCAAAATATATATATATATATATATATATATATATATATATATATATATATATATATATATATATAAAGTAGGTATCGCGTCGTGGAGGTTCCTATTATATGGCAGAAAATTCCTCAAGACAGAACTTGAAGCTTATGAGAATTGGTTTTACCCAAGTATAAGGAGAATATAATGTCAGAAATAATGAGAAATGATAATGTTTTAAGAAAACGGAAGCTACACTTAAATCAGGTCTAAAATCACAAAGAGGCAGTTGAAATCCCTGAAAGACAATAAATAACGGGTACTTGGTGAATTTAACACAAATAAGCTACAACAGAAGACAATCGGGAAAAAAAAAACAGGATTTAACCCTCAGTTTTATGCTAAAATTTTCTTGTCTCGAAATTCACGGTTGCGAAATTCTCTTCCCGTTCCATGCGTTCCAGGTAATTTTGATCTTAAAATGATCAAATGCGATCTCAATTTTTATCTACTGCCCTCTTGATTACTCTTTAAATGTTCTCGCTCTTTAATAATATTTCTTTTTTTTTATTCTTTCAGATTCTGTAAAAGTAGTGGCTTTATAGTATTGCACGGCTTGGCATGATCGGAGCAGTGTATACTTTGACTACGTGGAAACAGGGCGAGCAATAAATAAGGAGTAATAAAAGTAAGAACAAGACGAGGTATCCCTAGACATGAATAGTCGAACGAGAACTTTCTGCCAACTGGAGATAAAAGGATTCAGTTCTGAATTTCCTGTAGCTTACCCGAATACACATACGCCTCTTATGAAGGCTGAGGTGAAAAACGTTCAAAAAAGTTATAACAAAGTAAAGATAAACACAGTAGTATGCATGTAAATGGTGTAAATAAGAGTAATTATTAATGCTAGTAATTCAGACAGAAATACATATTTTCTATTGTATTAAAATCACGAGGGTTTCAGGCTCAATTAATTTGGTGATTTTTCAAACTTTTTTTTTTTTTTTACAATGGTGGGGATTGTGATTTTTTTCAAAATTTGAGATAGTATTCTCATGAATGGATGAGCTATTAACTGAAACCTCATTTGTGAGCTGATTCCCTCAAATATATTCTCCAAGACAGTGCATTTGTTCCATGTATTTATCTTGGACCTAGTGTTGTGCGCTCATAACCATGTTGTTCCTGATGACGGTCGTCTTTGAGTATAGAATCCAGAGTTTAGCAGTGAATATTTCGAAGACAGAAGGGAAGTGTAGTTCAGGTTAGTAGTGGATATCCCGGTAAAAGTAGCAGAGCGTAGTTCTTCCTTCTGTTCCTCTTCGCCTGACAAGCTGGCACTGGACATTCGGATAGAGTAAACAAAATGGCCGCCTTTATACACGACGGATTGTATATTCTACGTCTTCTGATTGGTTAACCTTCTATTGGTGGACTATAAAATGAGTCAAGTCATTTGGACTGGCTCACTAGTACATAATGTATCCAAAAATTATAACACCTAGCATCATCTTTAAATGATCTATAGTATTACTAGCTAAAACATTCTTCCAAAGCATCAATTCTTAATACATATCGGCTAAACATTTCCATAAAGAACGGAACGTAAATCCCAGCCATCAACAAATATACCCCTAACACTGTTACTTATATTTATGGAAGTTTCTTTTGCAGATATTTAGTTAAATTTCAGAATGCGTTCATGAATTAAGCTAACGTTCTTACAATTATAAATATTATGTCCATATTTACACGAAGAATACTAGTTAAAGAATGTTTTTCAATAAAAAAAATGGAAATCTGTTAATTACCTTTTTATATTTTCTTGAATATGCTTTATGACATTCTTAAACAATTTTATCTTTAATTATTCTTAACAATGTTATCTATCTCTGTTTTGATTGTTGCTTTATTTATTTCAACTTATTGAGTTTCCTAAGTTGTTTCCATCACACAAGAAATTCGTCTATTTCCTTTTTTTATTTATCTTTCTAAGACCTCGGTGACTTTATATAAGAAATTATAAGATAAATTTCAATAATTATGTTTTTGCAGATATATGTATTTACAATCAGATATGCAACACTTTATTTTAATCATGAAATTTTATGCTAACAAATATATCATTGAAAATAAACCTATTATTAAAGTATTATATGAAATTCATGTAGTGTATTTAACGAATAAATAGAAATATAGGAAGAACGTCTGCCAACTATATTATGTGAAATGACATATTTAAAATCTGATATCGTGTAACAATTTTATTTAATATCACCCGCTGATATTTCATTATAGCAACATGAAATGTTTTCTAAACACAAACAGACCTTAACAAAGATACACACACTGAGATACTTAGACTTATCCCAATACACATGCGTATGTTCATAATGTCATTTTGCACCATCGATTCCAAAGAAATAGAAAACATTACTTTATTCATTTGGTTCCTTCTATTGAAATTTTCTTTACCAACAGCATCTACAGTTGTCTTATCTTTGTTCCCACCTACGAAAACGTGATAACACATTTTTTTTAAATTTAATTTTTACACTTGCTTACTTTTTATAACACTTTTGTGCTACTCTCAACCGGCTTGCCAAACAATGATGTATTTTTCTCTTCTTTGTTGTCAGTTCTACCATCAGAAGAGTTCAATTTTGTCTCTGGTCTGTCTCCAAAATTCTGATAGCAAAACACATTACTTTTTTTTTTTACAGAGAATTATGTTTTCTCAACCTGTAAGAGAAAATACGATCTCAAGTAAGAGAATATTATTTTCATATATTCAGCCACGTTTAATAAATATACTGCATATTCAAGCAATCTACAGTTGAAAATTCAACTTTCATGCTGTAACAATTAATCATTATTATTATTATTATTATTATTATTATTATTATTATTATTATTATTATTTTCTTTGATTTCTGGCGTTTACACATTTCTTTCCGGGTCCCGCCCAGAGACCTAAGATTAGAAATGGCATCATGACACTTTCCACTGACAAAAAAAAAAAAAAAATAAAAAAATAAAAAATACATAGATAAAGCCCTTCGTAAAGTGTAGGCTGTAATTGTGAGAACAATTTTTTGTATCTCCCTGTTATTATTATTATTATCATTGGTGGAGAATTTACTTCGCTACTATAACAAAATCTTAAGTTGAAAATAGTAATAAACATAGATATCCTTTCAAATTGAAACTTCCGTCTAGATGTCATGCATCTAAACTTTCTAAAGTCAACAACACGAGTCTCACATCAACTGTTAAAATGTATTTCAGCACGTAAACTCCGAGATTCTTAGCAAAGATTACACTACTTGGAACATCGTAATTCTCTAGCGCCAGTTTGTAAACAAAGAACTGCTTATAAGAAACTGCATCATTTGAGGAGATTCACCAGCAGTAACAACTAAAATGTATATCGATTGTAACTAAAAGAGTAAATGAAAATCAATATGTCATTCCGTACTTCTTCAAATTAAAGTTTAGGGAGGAAATTCCTCGTGAATGGTGGGAAGAGCGATAAAACTATTGGACACGAGAGAAGTACTGGCTAATAGATACTGAATGTTTCCTTATAAGGAAACCGTTAATATAGAATTATGTATTGTATTGAATATAACGGATGAAACTCGTCTAGAATAAACGTTTCCAGCTTATCATAACTGGTGCTAATGATGATTTGTTAATTTTAACGTCTCCAAATGAAAACTTCTCTCCATAAATTATCTGAGATATTCCTTGATGCCTTCCATCAGTACTGCTAATTCTTACTTCCAGGAAAGTGACACAATGCGTCCTCTCGTTTTCACGTTCTCTGCTGATATGAATTGCAAAGTCTACATTGAATCAATATCTGTCTACATCTCTGAGATTTGTTATTATGATTACTTACATTATTTACATTATTCGGATTGTTATCCTCATCTTCGTTGCCATATTCACAACGTTTCGGCCGTTGACAGCTCCGGCCTTCTTCAGGTGATTGGAATTTCGAATCGAACCCTTTGCTTCGTCCAACGTGGTTGATTATTCTAGTTCCACGTACCATGCCTCTTTCGGATGTCTCAGTTATTTACTTTTAAAAACTGCTGACAAATACGATTTGTCCCTTAAACGGACAATGTATGGCCAATAATATTGTATATCGAGCGAACATAAATTCCGGTAATGACGTTAAATTTTATTTTGGTTACACGGAAAATCCTTGGAAATTTTGTTTTAACCATCATCGAATGATTTAAGTATTTGATAGATTGTAACTAGGTCTAAAGTTTATAACGCTAAAGGAAGTAAATTAAATTTATGTCTTGTCGAAAAATTGCTTATATTAAAACACGTAAATAACACTAGCTTATTGTACAAGAGAAATGAATTGATGGGTAAATGTAGGCATAAAAATAAATATCTGTTTAAGTCGTTCATACTTATTTTTTTATTTCTAAGTTAGAGTTGATTTTAATGAAAAGTAGTACGTATTTATTTGAATATAACTTTAGATTTTTACATAAATGAGAACAATTAATCTAAATTAAGTGAAAGTGTTTTGAACATTTTTCAAAAAGTTGAAATATGGATATTAAATACTAAAATGCATTTTTTTTAATTTCCCTGTTTGTAACATACCTAGATAAGTCCCACTTAAATAAATTGATAAATATAATATGAAAATTTAAAATAAAAATACTGTATTCCTAGCATAATATATCATCAGTGAGTCATTGGGAAGACAGTATCTTGACTTTAACTTTCATGGCTGCCTCTGGAAGAAGTCCATTTCCTATTTTTCCTATGTAAATCACGATGGGAGCAGAAGTATGAACCCAGAAGTCTACAGAAATATTTTGTTTTACATTTTAAAGAGAAATGCACTAAAACGAATTAGGAGGATGCCATGCAGCGTGAGAATGACTTAAATAAGTCTGTCAAAACAACAAATTAATTCTTCAGGGGAAATAATTTTCGATTGTCTAAGTCAATGCAATGGACATTAAGCAACAGAGCTTGAATTTACACTCATGAAAAGGATGTATTAAAAGTTCTGACAATCAAAAATGAAGAATGCAAGTTTGATGATGTCAGCTTTTCCGAGCTTACATGCAATTATATCAAGCAATGCTTAGATGACCAAACATTAAAAGTTATTTAATTTAATATTCTGTTTCTTTAATGTTTTTAATTAGTGAGATGATACAAAGAAAGTGATCAGCCCTAAAGTGATTAACATATCTAAACGTAAATAGTAGATAATGACATTCTTAAACCTTGTGCTAATATTCATATTTTGATATTAGCGAAAATATATTTAGTGAACAAAAAAAACAAGGAATTACACGCACGCACACACACACACACACACACACACATATATATATATATATATATATATATATATATATATATATATATGGATATATGACCTGGGTTTCTTTATAAAACTCACATCTATCCAATCTGATATTGAGCGCTTTCTAATAAGTACCATATAATATATAAATAATTATACATATATATATATATTTATTTATATTTATATTCACTTTTCACATATATATATATATATATATATATATATATATATAGTAATCTATCTTTTAAACATGTTTTATTACATAGAAAGTACAAGAAAAACATGCTATTTAATATTGTGAATGTTTAACATCATGCAAGGTAATTTTCCTACATAACGATATTTACATATATTGAAAATATGAATAATGATCGAATGTCCTCTGAACAGGACACCATTTCACCGAACATGATGAGATTGTGATAGACTTTGTGTGGGAAGGAGAAAAAATATATATGCGTGTGTGTCTGATTATTATGTATGAATCCACAGACACGTAGTAGTCTTATATATATATATATATATATATATATATATATATATATATATATATATATATATATATATAACAATTTTCCTTTAAGGTTCTATAAGTGTTCACCATTCTAAAATCTTATTTAGAAGTCTATGCAGGAGGAATGAGTCCCACTCTATCACTGCCAACAATTAATATGATGGTCAGATATTTTTTTGCTTTTATTTTACCAATACTTAAACGGATCGACATTGAATCTTCCAATTATCTAAGCTCAATTGATCGATTCCCCTGGAGATCACATATGCAATTACAAAAGTCTGAAGGGTTGCCTCAATGTGAGCATCCTCCTTCTTCTCCCATTTACTGATCTCGACGCCCTCAGCTCCTTTCTAAAATGACTTCCTGTACCTTCTCAGTTGATACCTAAATTTAATGGAACTCAATGGATAAAGTAATCTCAACCCTACTTTAATCAAAATGATGTGGGTTTTTTTACAACCAAAGGATCAATATCCTGCAGTTTTTATTCGTTTATTGGTTTTATTTCCCATTCAGAAATATCCAAATATTCAATTAAAAGGCAATCATCTTTTATTTACTGAATTAAAAATGATTTTGCACCAATTTATACTGTAGGTCATTGCGAGGAATACATTCCGTAGCACGTAAACTAGAGTTACACGATCTTACATAAAGAAATGTACCAAATAACTCGGCGTACGTCATTTGACGAAAGTAAGGTGGAAAAACGGCCCTTAACGACGCGTGGGCTGCAAACACTTCTCTTGACATGTGTGCTGGAAACACGTCACCTGACGGCAGGTGGTCTGGAAACATGACACTTGACGACAAAGAGAACAACTAAAATGGATAGCCCCAGTTAATTCGAAGATAAACTATACAAAAAATCAAGATGCAAATGTTGAACATTAATTCAAATAAACCGTCAGTGAACATGGAAATTATATTTTCCTGAAAAATTCTTTTAACACAATGATCTTTATAAGGAAACATGTACTGGAATGTCGATAAAGGAATTCCGAATGTTTCGATATAAGAAAATCGTTAACCATTATCAAATTGCGTCTGCTTGTTTCCAAAACTGATTCTACATCTACAACCGCCATAGATGCTAAAGGTTGCTTGCATATCGGGGAAATTATTAATATTATTAGGTCTAAAATGTCTAATCTTTTTAATAATACCTATTTGAAAGAAAAATTGCTCTTAATATACAGGTACACAAGACAATGGTACACAAGAGCATTTTAGAATCTGCCACTCATTAAAAAAAAGGCTAAATAATTGTTATGGGGTCCACCCCTTTTCTATATAAGTGGACTCTACCAGTGTTACTTGGAGTGCTGCCGTTAAATACCCAGAGTGAGACAGTCAGTGAGAGAGGATATACGGGGATAGAGAGAGAATATACGAACGGAGATAGTGTGAGGTAACCTCTTGTAGAAGTCAGTTACAAGCACGTAGATTCTAAGGAAGTCCTACTTCGAGACTGTATATATCTATATGTTATTGTTACTAACCGCGTTTCTGGACTTACTAACTGTATTACTCTTTGTATGATTGTGTAAATGGATTTTATTTCTTATATTTAATTCTTGCGTTTGTCATTCTTTGGAGACCGAATTCATCTCGGAATCCACAACAATAATACAGAACAATCAGGCTAAGTGCAAAATAAAGGCTTAATAACAAGATTTTTGTATAGAGAATGTATTTAAGATATATGATATAATTGGAGATAATATTAATTTAAGTCTGAAATATTAACTACTTCAATATAAATGTATGAAGAACATGTCGACAGATTATAAAGAATTATAATCAGAATCACTTCTGATGACTAGTTCCGTAATCACTGGCATTATTGCTTTTAACATATTAAAAAGTTGGTGCCAGCCATGAATTTGATGCTAATTATTATAAAATATATTAAGCCCAAATTCCACCTTCATCCCATCAAAACATATAGAAAGATATCACAAGGTATTCTTTTTTAAAAATGAGAGTATGAGATCTATGAAGATGTATCTTCAACTGAATTTCACAGTGTTTTAATATCATCTCGTCCGAAGAAAACGATTTCTGATTCCGTTCTTAACCTTGAGTATAACAGATGGTATCATTAACGAAACTGAAACATTCAGTTAACATGCCAGGCAAAAAATATGTAACTGGGCAAGTAACCTTATTGATAGCAGCAAATGGAATGGCTCTCAATAATTTATGAATAGGACATATAAAGATCATCTACTATCAGAATGTAGAATACTTAGTAATAGGAGTATTAAAATCATTAAAGAAATTCAATGAAATCGGCTAAACTATATGTCCAGACACGTCTAAAAAAAGGAATTAAAATTTTCAACGATCCAACGTCTTCAGCGTTTTCTAACGGTGAAAATGTTTGATCTTTATTATAAATAAAGCCTGCGTTTTATATTGCCCCTCCTCTTCCTATAGATATTCCATGAAAAAAGATACCCCGATGAAGTCATTCTAAAGAATGAAACACGTTAAATGTTTTAAAACATTTTTTATCCCCAAAAGTTTGGGTTAATCTGTGATGGATGATTACTTGAATAGAAAAATAATGGTTTGACGGCATGGATCACACACAGTATATACCTCTCCTTTCACGAAGGTAGATATAAAAAAATGCATTTATATAAGGAGTTATGTTATGTTCCAATCTCGGCGTAATATCAGTATTCAAGGAAACGAATACACCTACACCGAGATATTGAGTTCCAATACAGCTGCATTTACATATAGATATTTTTTAATGGTTTCACCCTCAAGCAAGACGACAATGGCACTAAAACGCACGGGGTGTGTACAGGGAGTGAAAGTGAATGAGAATATTTAAAATTGGGAGGTTTGAAGAAAGGGTAAAAATGAACAGGATTCAAAAAGTCAGAAGATTGCGATTGGCGTTACCTTTAAATTTTTGAAGATTGTAATTATGAGGGAAGCAAGAAATTGGAATGGAGTACCATAGCTTGCAAGTTCGCGAGAAAAAAAAAACAGTAGAAATGACGGTTGTATCTAGCCAGTTATAGGTGAAACCTAGTTGCCAATCAAGTAGCTACGCGTAAATTCATGTAGTTAGAAAACCAGGAAAATATCGCTATAGTCATAACCGGGGGTTTGAGCGTACTGGCGTTGTTCAAAATTCTGATGTTGGTAAATCACGAAATCTGTGCAGGAGAATGTAAATAAGGTTTGCTGATAAACACACAACACAAATATGACTGTCTGCAACAGGAATTGGAATGACGAATAGGCTGGTTTTAAGTTATGCTATATTTATGGATATAAGTGCTCGGTATCAGGGATAGAGCGTATGTAAAGGATTTTAGTGAATTGTGTGTGCGGGCAGGCATGTTGTTTTAAATGCCTAAAAATATTAGATTTTTCATTCAAATGAAGTGTCAAGAATCGTGAAAGCGAGTTTGTGGTGTGACCAACATAAATATTATTTGATCCGTTGGAGATACAATCTCCCAAAGGCCACTCGAATGTGTAAACTAGGTGTTTTTTTTTGCAAATCGCTAACCGGGGGAGAAGAATTATTGCGAAGAATTAAGTTGGATATACTAGATTTAGTGTAGTATATGATTAATTTAATTTTTTGCTAGGATCTGTTGTAGATATATTAGTATTTACTAACTTTTTTAGTATATTTTCATTTTGTTTATAATTAGTATGCATTCGATTAGGATATGTATATATATATATATATATATATATATATATATATGGCAATTCTTCTGATGTACTTTATGAATTTAAGCGCAGAACAAGATTTACAAAAAGATCTCATCAAGTTACATTTGAATTGGCTATATGCAACCGTAAGTTCTCTGGTAACAGATTCTTCTCTCGCACGATTTCTTCCTTCTCTGTCAACTTTGTTTGTCAAGAATATTGTCTTGTTTTTTTTTTTTCCTTTTATTGTCTTCTCGCTTTAATAATATATTTTTCTCATATTCTCTAACACCTTAGTGAGTTTCTTACTTTGATTGGGCCTAAATTATAAAATAAAATATATATATATATATATATATATATATATATATATATATATATATGTGTGTGTGTGTGTGTGTGTGTGTGTGTGTGAAAATATATAGAAAATAGGAAAGAACTCGTTGGGTAAATAATCCAAAGTTCTTTAGTATTTTAGTTATTATTTTTAAAAAATAGTGCTCGATACAAAAGTAGAGCATAAATATAATTATTTATTTAAAAATATGATTCCAACACACTACATAGAGGTCTCATGTAAATTAAAAAAAAAAACTGCCATAACATTTGTTTTTTGACGACTTCATAAAGGGTTACCTTTTTTTGTAGGGTATTTAAACTATTTATTAGGACTATGGATTTTAAAAATTATTTTATTGTTTGTTTGTTTTTATGCTAATTATTCAATGCAAAAATTTGATGATGTCGGAAAAAAACCGTTAACTCCTGTCTATTGTTTAATAGATTTTTATTATTTAGAAACTTAATAATGTGTAGTTTCTCATGTAGGCATAAAGGGCATGGGTCATCCCAAGTTTTACAAGTTCTAGTTTTGTTTATAATTTTCCATTTTACTTTTGGTGTTTTATTCATTTCCTTTTTTTATATACACAAAACCCTTTCAGAAAAAAATAAAATAAAAAAAATAAATAAATCTCCATAGATACGTAAACCAGACTAGGCAAAATCATCTTCCGTTTTAAATTAAGACACCCCAACCTTACTTCGATTTGACATCTGTGAATGTAACTCTATACTGATACAAATTATTAACAACTACACCCCTTCTTATTTAAACAATCGCTCTAGCGGTTACCATAGAAATTTTGATTTCAATAAGGAATATGCTATTAAAACACGTAAGTTTCAAAAATAAGTTATTCCCCAAAACAAATTTCGCTTGAAAATGGAACAGAGCTTACTTTAATTCAATTTAATTCAAATAATCATATTGAAGTTTTCGGCTTTTGTTTTGAAACATGAGATCTCTTATGTATATATATATATTTACGCGTTTCAGTCGATAAAAGGAGAATTTCTCAACATGTCTCTGTATCCTTTAGAAAAGTTCACCTGTACAATTTGCATAAATGTATCGTTATTCCCGATTCTACAATCGCAGGACACCTTATGCAAAATCCAGAGTGAACATTGTCCTTCCGAGGGGATATGTTCTCTCTCGATTAAATTCTAATTATTAATATCTCCTTGAAATTATTTTTATTATATCAAGAATAACTCCCTCATGTAAGCATAAGGAATGATTGTTGGGTCTGAATGTGATATGTTTATAAAAATCTACTATCATATATATTATTGACTTGCATGTATTTTATTTCAAGGCTTTCATTTTTAGTCATTTGCGCACGATCGAGTTCTGGTTCATGGTGAAAGGGAATTGGTTTGTTCATTATTTTAGTTTCTTTCATTATACTTATTATTTTTCATATAAAATTAAACTACTACATTTGTTTCCCAGTTTTGACCTATTCTAAATATATCCATTAAAATCGTTCTAATTTATTTGTATTTCTAGCATGATCCGTAATATATCATTAAGCGATTATATTCCCCACAGAGAAATTATTTAAAATTTAAACAAATCATTAATCTAAAATTATTACAATTGAATTCACTGGTGTTTTTAGTCCAATTGTCTTCAACAATATTATTCCCCCAGTAGAAATTCCAGTATAACAGCTCATCTTATAGCCCCATACCAGATCATTCCAGAGTTTATTTTAGGGTAGACAGTTTTACACCTATGGTAAATGTTATGCTAATCCAGTTTGTACAACCCCCGTATGTAAAAATGGTTAGGTTATATGATAAATCTAGGCCAGAATCTACTGCATCCTTTTTTTTTTCACCTAATAAAATTACGCAAAAGCAGGTTTACATTTACCGAGTGCTTATAAAAGACGACCAATTTTGATTTCTTTTTAGATTCATGGAGAGGTGTTCACGGATGATTCAATTAAAACCAGGCATTATATTAGGTTGGTGCAAAAATAATGGCGTAATAATGTCGTTTTTTGACGTATTTTTTAACGTCAAAAAACGACATTATTACGTCATTATTTTTGCACAAACCTAATATTTCGTTCAAGGAACTTAAGTATCACATAGCATGGTAGTTACGGAAAATATTAGGTTGGTGCAAAAATAATGACGTAATAATGTCGTTTTTGACGTTAAAAATACGTCAAAAAACGACATTATTACGTCATTATTTTTGCACCAACCTAATATGTCGATATTAATCGAAACATTGTATATTAGCTGATGTAGAGGTTTTATTTTAGACTGGGTTATTTTGTACCTCGAGGTATGAAGTAGACTAGCCCATATCTTAGTTGGGTTTATTCTTGATTACGCTAAAATGTTCCATGGCTTGTTCTATGAAGGAATGATTTTTTCTGCACTGTTGCATCGGTTCTGCTAAATGTGTGGGGTTTTTATGCCAGATAATTATTAAGAAATTTGAAAATCGAATTACTATTTACTCTAATTTTTTTTAGTTCTCGAAAGTTGAGTTAACTTAAATCTCGCATATCCAACATTAATAGAACTCACATATATTTATGACAATTTTTCTCATCCTTACCAAAGACGCCATGGTACTATACATCCAATGATACATTAGGTAACCGTAGCAAAGTATGAAGTAAAATCTCCTGGATCCAGAGATATGACAGCTTACAATCAGAGTATTTTCCTGTTAATCTCCTCCCACATTGGATTATCGAAAGAAAATCGTATGAAACAAAATTGACTAATATAAATAACATACATTAAATTGAATTTGAATTTGAATTTCTTACGAAGAACTTTGTAATGTTGACTTTGTTCAAAATAGCCGAGAATTTGGAAGGACGTAGAGTTTTCGAAGGAACAGAATCCTAGGTAAAAAAAAATACAACGGAAATATTGAGTACTTAACTTACTCAGCTTCTGCTCTATATTTATAAGTACGAGCAGCCATTGTCACATTAGTAGGAAAGAGAAGGAGATGACCTATAACAGAGAACTTTTTATTCGACTTACTCAGAAAAGGAGAAAAAATACATATGAGAACGGATGTTCATGAATTATAAATGTAGTATTAAAAAAAATTAAATTACTACTGTATCTCATGAGGAGGCACGGTGGAGTAATGGATAGTGAGGAATCTGAGAGCCGAATTCGAATACTAATGGAGTCTATTACATTCACTTACGGGCTAATACCATTGGGAAAATTATGAATCCTCTTCTTCTTTCTCAACCAGCACAGACTGGGTTCTATTGCCTTGCATGTCAACTGTTCTACCGCAGAAAGAAATGGCAACCTTCTCAGGAAAGATCTGCCTCGTGTATCGAATGATAAATGATCGCCTAAGCGTGTTTCATGCATGACATATAACTGACTGACAGTCTCTCATGTCTTAAATAAATCTGCTTACATATTATATGAACGTCTCTTTCCTTTACTGAATTTTTTAAGTTTTAAGAATTACACACCTAAGGGCGTTGACGATCATTGTACTCCAAAACTCTCTCCTTAATTAAGAAAGAAAATCACAATATTGATACATTTTTTTTTCAATCTAATCTAAGTTTCCGGCTTACATAAGCCATTATCAAAGATAACAATTACAGGACAATATATTAAGCAATACACGGACAAGAATGTGATGATACTCTGTTTCTGTTTACATGGATGATTTCCAAGCAACGGTAAACACGTGCATATAAGACGCTGGAAGCGAAAATCGCACCACAAATTACACGTAAAAGGAATGCCTTATGAAAGAAATGCAGTAAACTATTTTAATAATATGACCATCTGCTGCTCTAGTTAGCGAAATCTTTTTGACAAGCATTTTCGGTATAGTGGATGTGATGTTTCACCATTTTACTGTTAAAATGACTTAATGTAACCATAAGTTCTATACTAACAGTTTCTTCTCGCTCTTATCGCTTGTTAAAATCCTCTCCGGCTTATTGATTTCCAGCCAACTTCGATCTTCAAAAATTTAAGTGCAGTGTTAATTATTATCGTCTGTCTTCTTAATGTTTGTTCTTTTATTGTTCTCTCTCTTTAATAGTAATTTTTCCTGATAGTCTCTTACACTCAGTAACCTCTAGTATTTTATGATGGTATTGCCTTTCTTAGTGTAAAATGATTAAGAAAAAAGTTCAACCTTTGTAAATGTTAGTATTGAAAATTTCTCTGTTACATTTCACATTAACTTATTAAAACTTCAAAAATCGTTTAAAATTCTTTATTGCATTTATAGAAGTAATACGATGATAACGTTAATAGAAAAGTACAATTAGGAATCGAAATATGAAAAACTCACAACAGTCGTTTGTACCTGAATATTTTTAAAATCATTGAAAAATATTTCCTACTTTCTATTTATGGGGAATCTATACATGACATAATCCTTAAAAAGATCACGTGATGTGATTGTCGTGTGAGGCACTGCACTTATTTCCCTCAATATCCAGTTCTACTTAACGTGTTCGCAAAGGTCCTCTCAAAGTTAGTTTTAATTTTTGTGTATTACTTTTTTATATTTTTATTTTAGGTATTTATTTTAGTTTGGGTTATATTTCATTGAAGTAATTTTTTGTTTAAGTTTGTAAGTTGTTAAAAAAGATAAAAAGATTAAGAACCTAAGAAACGAAATCCAGACTAAAATAAATTAAATAAAACATAAATATTGCATAATTGCTGAATAAATGTCAATATTTAAAATTACTAGTTAAAAGAAAAAAAAAACGCGTTCGCTTTCTTCGTAAAATTGTCAAATTTGATCATCCATAATAGCTGTCATCACGTCTTAACATCTCGATAACATCGATAACGTTAATAAAGACATGAAAAAATTCAGACAAACAGTTAATAAATGTTTGGATACAATTTTTATGCTATAAGTACGTACTGTTTGTTTCAAATCAGATTAATTTAATTTTAAATGTTCTAATTTTACTCAAACAACGTGTCAAAAATATATAATTTATTTTAGGAAGAAGTTTAAAATTGTTTTTTTTTGTTGTTGTTTACAGATTTCTTAAAATTTAAGAAAAAAAAATCGAACATATATTTGTCCTTCCAATGTATATAAATTCTATCTGAAATACACACGAATATGTTACTTACTGTAAATAATAACTTTAATGCTTTAGGTTTCAATTAATAATAACATTTTGACGAAAATGAATGTTTCAGCATGCAAGGTTGATACGTATCTCTCACTTTTTTAAAACTAAGTATTCTCGATCTCCTCTATAGAGAATTTGGGGTATTATGGTGGATGTAGTAAGAAAGGTAGGAGTGAATGTGTTGTTTTGGTGATAGGACTATTGTTGGTATGTTTGGGCCCGTGTCTGTTACTAGCTAAGTTTAAAATTAAGACAGAAAAAGACCGTCCTTCCCCAACCCCCTTTTTTGGCCTTGTGCCACATTTTGTACATTAGTACAAATAAATATCTATTCTCGATTTCCTCCGCGATCATCTTCAGGATGAATTGCGTAGACAAAATTAATGGAACTGTGATCGTTTTGATGGTGACTATTTTTAATTTTTATTAATATCAAGGGACCAATTTACGTACTCATAGTATTTCTTGTAATTTTTAGTGGATATTTTAAAAGCATTTTCATGGATTTAAATAACTTATAAAATATAATCAGGTATTTTGATGTATGAATCCTGACCAATATAAATTGCCAAATATAAATATTCTATCTAGAGAATCAATTCCGAAGAGCGATATTGTTCGGCGATAGTCTATTAAAATATTAGAATTAGATTCTTAACATTTCCGATTCAAAACTAGCTTGCAGCATCGAATGTATAATCATAGTCACGGTGAATTATATTTTAATTAGTTTGTCTACTCATTCGTTCTTTGAATATGATTCGAGTGAATACAATTAAATAATTGCCAACATTCTTGCCTTTAGCTGAACTCAATTTGTAGAATGTACGAGTGTTAATGCTTCCAAACTTAATGGCTTGCTTTTATATCTACACAGAAGCAAATTACTTATGTGTTTTTACTTGCAGCGTTAGTTTTAGAGAGGTGTTATCATTGTCTCAATATTATCAATAAATTTCCCAATAAAAACGTGCAAGCTGGAGATGTTTATATATACAGAGAACTCTTACGATATACTGTTTCAGTAAATAGTAATATTGTTAGTAGTATATAATAAATAACTATATCGTTATATACATTTTTTAATTCCATCATTCAACTAATTGTCCTAATGGACAGCAGTTAAGTGTATGCAGTTTATCAGTTGGGCGTGATATACTTCTCTGTTGCCGGAAATGGATGCGCTATTTTTTTTTTCGATCGGATGGCTCGTGGGGATCGTAAAATAACAATGTGGTATTAATTAATCCGAAATATTCTTAAACGGGGACAGAAATGTTTACAGTCTAATATCGATGACTATGTAATGAATTCTGCATGAGAATATTAGCGCAGAAGATAAGGATGGCTAATAGACTAATGATTAGGGCTGGTGAAAAAATATGATTGTATTAAAACAAGGTAGAAAAAACAGTAAACATAATTTGTGCATAATACTGTAGAAAGTCGCCGTTTGTATCCGGGTATGTCTGTTTATCAATGCGGGTAGCCAGTCCCTTTTGCAGAAACCTGCTAAGGGACATTTCCATTTGTTCAACACTCATAGATTCTATCAATAATTTATACAGCAACTATACTATGTGTTGGTAGCGCACGCTGTTATCGCCTTCCCAGGTGGCATTAAGTTAACTAATTGACCATATGATTCGAATCCGGGTCTCATGGCCAGGAAGCAAATGCTTTAACCACTCAGTCACTCGTGCATAATAAATTGTATTTTATGATTTCACTAATTAAATAAATAATTTAAAACTGGTTAACTCTGAAAATTGTTTTATATATTTTTACGAGTTATCGAACTTTTAAATATCGAAAGCAATTTAAAACATAAATAAGGTAACCGCCTTATGTTTGTTGCGAATTTGAGACTCTTGTTCAGTACTGACTCCTCAGAGGTACTCACCTGGTGCTGATTGATTTTGACTACTGCCTTCACGGTGGGATGGAGTGATGGACCTTATGTGTCACCTTCTGATCTTGATTCTGTTTCGGTCTTCATCAGTAATTCTAACGAAGGATGCCTCATGCCTTTGAGAGATTCTGTATTGCAGCTAATGTTTTGTCCAACGGTTGTACCTGATTATTTCACACTTTTTCTCCGACCAGACGGACTCTCCTTGAATTAACCGAAACTCATGGTGCCAAGCTTGAAGGGATCAGTCATAATTTTCTACATCGGTGTAGGAATGTTAGATTGTTTGACATTCGTGCCAGCTTCTGGTAGGACTTTTCTAATTGTCTACATATTTTTGGTATGACACGTATGATCCTATCCTTCAACAACTGTCTGTATTTCTAAGATAACGTATTTTAACTATTTAAAGTATTTACATTTTCCGAACTGTTGTCCTCATCTTTGTTATCATATCCATGACATTTCGGCCGTTGTATACTGCGGTGTTCTTCTGGTAATAATATACGTTGTAATTTCTAACCGAACCCACGGAGGTAGAATGATCTAGTTCCATGTGCCATGGCTTTTCTGATGCCTCAGTTCCACTTAATTCCCTACAGTAACTCAACTCTCTAAGTATATTTTTCAACTCTGTTGTGACCATGTAATGAGTTTACAACTCTTTGCGTCAAGTCACTTTTGGATTATTTCAACCAACGCTGTTATCCGCTGCCATTCGATACATTATTGAGTGAATTTCCGGGACTTGTAAACCTAATTTTCAAATATCTTGCATCCTACAAAAGACAAACAAATCTCCTGAATTATAGGAACAGAGAAAATTCATCCACGCTCACTAAACAATAACGATGAATCATTGTTCATGTTAAATTACAATTAAACATGGTTTCCTATATGACAATCATAAAAAAATAAAAATATAGTTTATCTAATATATTCAGAATGTTAACCAGCAACTCAAACTAAATACGAAACAATTTAAAATTAACGATGAAACATTGTAGTTTCTTTTTAATGTGATTTAATAAGCGTATATTATGTGTGATACAATGTCACAAGCATGTTATACTCAGGGAAGATCGAACTCGTTACGAATTCGAAAATAATCCAGCAATTTCTTATTATGGCAAATTGATGAAATCAAACGTATATATTTGGAAAAATAAATAAAAAGTTTCCGTCTTTTTTTGTATATTTCAGGCAATTTTTTTTCAGTAAAGTTTATTTCAATTAACCTACTTTATAGATAAATTCCAAATTCTAATACAACAACGGGCGAATTCCTTGCGGATGTGATGTTCAACAGAGGGATTTGTATTCTTAATGATGCCAATTCCAATTTCAGCATATAGAAGATTTTGTAAACAATAAACAGATAAATGTTTCACTACCAAGATAGCAAATATGGCTAGCTTGAGATACCTACAGTTGGTATGAAATACGAAGTCTGGTTTCTATAGAGACAATCTTGCTTAAGAGCATCAAACCCGAAAAAAATATAAATCTATAATATTGTATGCATCCGCCATTACAGTGGCATTAATTTCAACCAAAAGTTTGACAATCTTGTGATAAAGCAGACTGCGATGTCTGTAATAATAAAAAAAATAACATGAGGCACATTTCTTTTGCAGAATATTTCGGAGACACGTCACAATATATATCTAAAGTTACGCTTTCAAGTGCGTATAAATTATTTAATTCAGCCAGAATTACGTAGTCGATACCGTATTGATGGTAAATGCAGAATGAAAAAATGTAGAATGAAAACTACTACACTTCTTAGACAATGTAGTAAAGAATAGGGAGAAGAAAGGTCTGTACATTATCTGTAAGAAGACAATGTATATTTGTCAGCAAGTAGGAAAGGTCAAAGACGCAAAATTTGGATGGAGATATCGGCATCAAACAAGTAATGTTCAAATATATTTAAGTCTTAGAATATAGTTTTGATTATTTTATATGCCGTAATCAAAATGTAAAGAAATAGCCACACACCATTCAAGGTGCATTTACTTATTTTGTTTCTCTTATTCTGAGCTTTTTGTTGTCGTCTGGATTTAAGAAAACGGACAATGAATCGATCATGTGAAAATCAATCAAGTACAGAAATAAAATATCTGGGAAAATGAAACAACAGCATCAGTACGCGTATTGGAATAGGAAAAGATTCATTCCAAAAAGCAAAGCAAATTATTCAGAAACAGGAAAATGTTGTTAGAAACAAAGAAAAAGAGTGATGGAGAACTACTATGAAATATTAATCCTCATATGACCCTAAATATTATACAATCTCCTCACGAAACGAAAACTGAAAAAAAACCCAGAAATATGGTTCCACAGAAGAATGCTCAGGATATCTTGGACGGAGCGTAAGAAAAAAGAAGACGTCTTCAAGAAAATGAAAACCATGACAATTGTACTAAGAATCAAACAAGGGGAGTTGAAAATAGAAAATAATTTGATATTCACGGAAAATACCGAATAGTTTAGGGACGGAAGGCAGCGGAACAACTACCTAACGAACTTGCGTGAATTGATGGAGGAAAGAAGGTTGGAAGCTTGGCAAATTAACAGAACTTGCTAAACATAAGGACGCTGTAGAGGGAATTGATCACCAACGTCATGAAAGGACACAGCACACAGGAGAATAAGAAGGGTTATACTGATACGATACACCACGAAGTCAAAGCAGCTTTATATATGAAAATTTTCAGGTTAAATTTAAACGAATAACTGCAACACAGCTTTTATAGTCATTGTAAAAATTATCATGAATATTTGGTGCTTGTTCTTTTGTTGCACAGGTTTGATTTAAAAGATAGAATATATAAATCGAAGGGAAATAAATTAGTACAAAACCTATACAGGGTGTACGCCTTCCTCAGTTTATTGTATCTATCATATTTAAAATCCATAAAAAACTTTTTTTTTAAAGAAATATTATTAAAGTTTTAATTTGTATAGTTTCTTCGATTTTAATTCACTTTCGTTTGTTTTTTTTTCAGAGAGATATTTAGGTTGTCTATTATTATTCAACGGTAACATTTTATTGAAAATAACAACACCGCAAGTGAAAGTACTACGTGCATTGTGTCACATAGGGACACAATATGGGATACTAGCGCCAAGGGGAATTCTAGTAGAAAGTATGAAATAAAAAAAAAAAAACGGCAATTCATCTTAGCATCCATGCTTGGTCCCAAATGTGGCTTGAAAACGGAAGTTGCAGGAAACAGAAATTGAAAATCCTCTAAATGAGTTGAAAGTGTTCTGATGTATTTTAATAAAACTTTAATTTTACACTTGTTTTCCAATGAAATTGTAAAGTTATTTTCATTTTGTCATTCTTCTTTAAATTCTTAAAATTGTCTATATATATATATATATATATATATATATATATATATATATATATATTTATATATATAATCCTTCCTTTATGCATGTTTCATTAAAAACGACAGACAAGGTACTACAGTTGAGCTTTTATTTAATTTTTCTTGTGTTCTAGTAGAGTGTGTTCTATGTATGTTCAGTGTGTGGTAGTGAAACTAAAACATCACTACCACACACTGAACATATAGAACACACTCTACTAAGCTGATAATTGAACCATCCTTGATAATGGCTAAAGGTATAGCCTAGAGCGCTCGGAAACACAGAACATTCGGACAGTTCTTACACACTCTTTGTCCAGAAAAGAAAGCTCTTGTCAGAACACAAGAAAAATTAAATAAAAAGCTCAACTGTAGTACCTTGTCTATCGTTTTTAATGAAACATGCATATATATATATATATATATATATATATATATATATATAAAATATATGCTTGTATATGTATGTGTATATTTACCACTAATATTGTATATATATATATATATATATATATATATATATATATATATACATATATATATATATATATATATATATATATATATATATATATATATATATATATATATATATATATATATATATATATATATATATATATATATATAAAATATATATTGTATATGTATGTGTATATTTATATATATATATATATATATATATATATATATATATATATATATATATAAAATATATGCTTGTATATGTATGTGTATATTTACCACTAATATTGTATATATATATATATATATATATATATATATATATATATTAACAGATAAATCTAAAATTACCTCTTGATTATAGATTATGAAAATAATAACTACATTTTAATTAAAATCAATGGGATTAATTACATGTGGAGTTCTATACCAGCTTTATTGCTAGTCCCATGGAAATTACTAAAAAAATACAGTTATTATGAGAATAATAAATAGTGAAATTGCCTAGGTGATGGAAAATACAGATCTACTATAACGATATACCAAGCCAAAAAAAAACATAGGAAATCTTTTACCAACCCAAAATTAAAATATCAGACAGATCTTTACAAAACATTTTGGGAATTGAGGGATGAAGTCTGGACCTACACATTGACTGGAAAATTTTAGGTTTCGCTCATACTCCTAATAGTCTTAGGAATTGATGTCACCTATGTTTAGAAGTGAAAATTAGAATAATAAATTTCAATAATTAAAGCTAACTATTAAATCAAACGAATGAATTATTTTTAAAATGTTGTCATATAATTCTATAATTTTGGTCTTATTTTATTGTTTAATTATCTAACCCTTATATTTTTAAACATATTACTATAGTTATTTATACATTTTGCCTTCTCCATATTAATCCTATCTTTCCACTAAATTATGACTCCATTTTTATTTGATGATTTAATTCTTTTTACTTTTTTTTTTATATTACTTGGCATGGTTTGTATTCTTGTGTTTACATTTAGAATTTGAAATTTATATATAAATATTTTTTTCATTTTTATTCATGATTTTTTTAAATGTATTCTTTTTTAATATAAAGACTGTTTATTGTTAATCTTATATCTTATTTGTAAGCATATTTTGGTAATTTTTAATGGAATAATTTTTTATATAATTAACAATTAAAAATTTCGTTTCATATAACTCCTCTTTTCGGTCCCTTTTAGTTTCAGTTCATCTTTCTTATAACCCTAATTTATGGTTTTAAGGTTAATATATGGTTTGAATTTATGTAGCTTCTTTTCTTTTAAGACAGTTAACTTCAGCCCTCCCCTTAACACCCAACGGCTGTCTGTTTTCTCTACTGTGTTATGGGTTGGCGATGTATCGTTTTTTCAATTGCTATCTTTGTTAAATATTAAATTTTATATCTCTAGTTCCGACATAGAGTCCACCGTTTGAGTAGTATAAAACTGACACTTTCAGCGTTAGTTGGAATAATACTCATGAAGTAATTTTGGATTTCTCTGTTATGTAATTTATATGCTCTGTTATAATAAATACATTGAGCTCTTTTTGTGGATCAGTTTTAATATTTTATATTATTATGATCCATTTAGATTATATAGCAACGAATTTATTACCTGTACTATATATATGTGGGTGTGTGTTTTGAACTACACATTTTCGAGCACACATGTCTGCTAAGCTAAATACCGAATCCCTGTTGCAGATGTTTGCTCAGGCAAATTGTTAAATATCCACAGAGTCCAATTCCGGTGCTTACAGGTACTGTCATGCGAGGTGCTTCCTTACAGTTACTGGAAGTGAGTGCATATTTTGGTGGGAACAACTATTTGAACAAGGCTAATACGCTCAAAATCTCACTAATTGGTGGCTTTATTCTAGGAGTAATTGAACAGTTTGCCTTACCCAAATTCATTCAAAATGCTTGGATCAAATTATGGTGTAATCGTCATAAAGAATATTACTGTAAGAGAAAATGGTTTAAGAATTTACGAATTAGCCCATATTCGGCGTATTGAATGAAACATCTAGAAAAGTAGTATTTCTGTCTTTTATAGATAGAGTTTTAGAGCATCCATCAATTAAACAGATTAGAAATCTAAAGGATTATATTTGAAATAAAATTATGTATTATTCTGACGCATTACCTATGAGAGCAGTATATAATCTCACTCTCATCACAGTTTCTTACATGTTACTTTAACAGATATATTCAGACATTGCTTATTTTCCCTGTGAGCTTCATTTACATATTGTATCTGTTATAGACAAGCGTATGGTTGCAAGAAAGAAATACGACAACAGTAGAAATAGATTTACGTGGTTTATTTCAACAGGAACGTGAGGGTTTGGGACAGCTACCTTGGTGTGGTAAAGTTTATAAGCCGGTTTCTGATCTAGGTCAACCTCTCATAGTAGTTCACACATGTTGACGGTGGTTGACGCTCCCCTGCTTTCAGCAGCTGGACGTGACAGGTCTCTATCCTGGGCACCTGTGGACTGACTGTTGAACTTCCGTGTGACCCGTTTTATAGCGTTTTTTTATGGCTTAACAGGCTCGAGAAACGAAGCGAGTATAATTAGGAGGGAAGCATTTTTACTGACGAAAAATAGAGCACTTTAAATATTATTTTATTTTTCGACCAGAACACGTGTGTCGGAAACATTTGTAAAGAAAGTTAATGGTCATTTTGTAACGGGGCTTTGTCCCGTTCACATCCGGTTCTCGCTCTTGAGTATTTGCCTGTAAATCAGCCCAGATGTGTCTTATTTTATTTTATAACATATCTAAAATATTTAGGAGTTATCACTGACGTAACTTCTAAGATGTTTTTCTTTTTTTATATCATGCAAAAGCTTTACAAATTTTATAAGAAACAATTGGACATTCAGATATTTTGTAGATGAAGAAACATTATAACCGCTAAAACACTGCATATAGAAAACCTTTCTGCTTTAGGCGATTCATTATATCGATCAGTCGAAATCAATAACCATCGGTATTTCACTTCAAGAAGCAGGTTATGAACACTCACGGTTGCAGAACCTCTCTTCATTGAGTTAGCGCTTTCGTCACGTTCTCTAGACTTCAGCACTCGATGGACATAACGGTAATTGTGTGAACAGAATTTGCTTGTATTGCACGGAGATGCAAAGAGGGTAGCTTAAGTGGAAATGTGGAATCGAGAACCTTTCAATACCGCCTAAGGGACAAAGGTGATAAAAATGAAAATGACTATCTTCAGATACCCAGCAACACTTAAAGACGGTCAATTACGAATTTTCTCTTTATTCCTTTCATTGTAAAGGGGTTGTAACAGTTTTCTAAATTTCTATGTTAATATTAGTCTGGTGGAAGACAGAGAAAGCAGTTGTAGAAAGTCATGAGATGACGACTTTGGCATCTTGAAAACCTATAAGAGGGTTTCATGGAAAAGACATAGTGAACGACTTTTGTAGAATGAATCCATTAAAAAATTGGAATTATTTTCGCGACACTATTATCTACTGCCACTATACATGTGTCGCATAATCCAGCTATTTTTTAAATATTTCGCCAAAATAAAGGCTGTTATAATGCAATGTATGTATGAATGTTAATGTCAAAGCAGTTTTCAAGTTAATTATAATTAATTTTAATATTAATATGAAATTATGTTATAAATTATAACGTGTGGGGTTGGAAAGAAAATGGTTATAGATCACCATAGTATTCGAGCATGCATATGCCGGGACTCCTCAGGACATGGGCGACCAAGTCTCTTCACAATTTCCTGTCCCTTGAAGCGCTAAGAGTTAAGTGTGACTAGAAAAGGTGAGGATGTTTTTAACATTCTGAATAATTATCTTGATAAATGGCAATTATCATAGATGTCGTGAGTTAGTCATTTGTACAGATGGGGCGCATTCCATGGTTGATGTATGAAAGGTGCTACGTGTTTTGTGAAAAAAAAAAAAAAATAGACGTACCCATTGCTTTCTTCATTTTGAATCTGTGATGGCAAAAACGCCGGGAGAAAATTTAACAGAAATGTTAAATATGTTCAATTCGCGTTTATTCAAACAACTTTGTATCGAAATGGATTCTCAACACAGGCGGTGACTTTTACACACCGTGATTAGGCGGCTGTCATGGGGGAAAGTACTTACCTGTGTACACGAGTGACGACATGAATTTATTGCGTTTTTTGAAGAGATGAAACAATTACATTACAGAGATATCTTTTGGTGCTAATTTTGGAGTGCCAGGTTACAGTATTTGGCCAATATATTTCAGGAACCCAATATTTTGAATACAAGCATGCAAGAGAAAGAGAAACTATTCTCACGTCCACTGATAAAATAAAAGCGTTTCAGAGAAAACTACAGATTTGGAAAAGAAAATATTTTGAAAATAATTTGGATATGTTCCCATTGTTAAGTAATTAGAACATAATAAATTATAACATATTTCTCCGAAAATTGTATATACAGTAGCTACAAATATTGGTGGAATTTTAAGTGCACTCAGAGTTCAAAAAGTTTGAAAACCACTTGTCTAGCAACAAAAGAAATATTTGTTAGTTTTAAACTTTCTTTATTTGTTTATTATTTGCTTGGATTTATTTTAGTTTATTTTACTTAGCTTTTTTGTATTATTTTGTCTATTTTTATTTATTTTTTTCAGTTTTCGATTTTTAAGTAACATAGTAAAAATTTTATTCATGTCGGCATTTTTAGATGAGCTGAGATCGTTTCTTTAGCAATTCCTTTTAGTTTGAGAAGCGAATAATAGCTATTTTTATCTCCAGTCAAAGTTTGCAGGTTTTGGATTTATTGATGCAGGTTGATGAACTTTTCCTTATTTCCCCATGATATTTTTTGTGTGATTTCCGTTTTGTTTTTAATTTCCCAGATATACTTAGAAAGCATCGTGCTATTCACGCATTTACTATTTGTGAAAGATGTCTTGTGTGCATAATTTCTTTGTTTCTAGGGTCCTTCAGATCCTATATATATATATATATATATATATATATATATATATATATATATATATATATATATATATTCTTCATTATGAGGTGACTTTACAGTAGTATAGTATATTAATTTGTTTTGTAAAAAATTACAGTTTAAGAGAGATCCATTATTTATTCTACAGTTTAATTTGTTCGGGTAGTTTATTGATAGTTTTCCTAGGAAACACATAATAAACAAATTGACAAAGCACTTCCGTTAGAATAGACGAAATAGAACAAATAAAAATAAAAATAATATATATATACATAAAATACAAGTAAAAATAATCAATCCAAATCAATAAAGTAAACAATAAATAAATTATAAAGCATAACCGTTAAAATAGATTACAAAAATCAATCCAAAATTGGTCGAGAAAATAGCTATAACTACTATAGTACGATAAAAATCGAAAAACGAATAGAATAAATAAAAATATACAACACAAAAAATAAGCAAATAAATAAGAAAAAAAGAATCTTAATAAAAAATGAATTAAGAAATTAACAAATCACTCCCACTAAAATAACCGTTAGAACTAATGCAAATAAATATAAATAAGCAAAACCAATTAAAAATAATCATTCCAAATAAATATATGAAATAGTCAACAAATTAAAAACTGTCTTACGCGAAAATAGTAATATACTACGGTAATCAATCCAAAAATTGAACGAATAATTTGCTTTATCTTCCCAGACCAAAACAAAATATTAAAAAAGCGACCTAAACAAATCACAAAAAATTACTATCTTAATAAAACATCGGAAACCGAAAAGAATAAAAATTAAATAAAAAAATGATAATAAAAACAAGTAAAACAAATTAACCCAAATAAAAATCAAGCCATTCCCGCTAAAAATAACCGCCAGAATGGATTACTCCCAATGAACCATTGACCCATATATATAAATAGTTGAGAAAAATCCAACACTGCGGCCTGACGATTGCGTCTATCATAGAACACCCTGTCGAGTGTTGACTTCAATGTTCATGTTTTTATATATATATATATATATATATATATATATATATATATATATATATATCGTTTGTAACAGCATAATTCACCATCCCACAAAATATTTCATATCTAAAGAATCCACTAAACTAATTACCTTTGATTTTTTCTGGTTTTTCAGATAAGATATTAAGTCAACTTGACGTCATCAGTCGTAAAAATCAGGAAAAAACTCTTTGAGTTATTCAGCTAAAAAGAGAACAGTCCACTGCCTTCCCAAATGAGCAATGATGAGGGGAAAGATCATACAGGCTTTCCGTAATGGTTCCAACATACATACTCTGGTTTCCATATCAAAGACCATTGAAAAAATATCAAGTGAACGGTTAATAAGTTTAAAAAGGAGGGAACAGTCGAGAGGAAAACTGGATCAGGATGTCACAACAGAAAAGGGGATCATCATTTCAACGTAGAGGTTAAAAAAAATCAATTAGAAAAGATACAAGTCAATTATCCATAATACGTGTGGCCCGTAAGAAAAGACTTTTAGCTATGACTGTACAAAGAGCAATGAAAAAAAAACTTGAAAATCATATCGTACGTGAAACCTGTGAGGCAACTTGTTACACCAAGACAGAAAGTTAGAAGGTTAGAGATGGTAAAGTTCAGCTTGAATAATTGTAAAATGATTCTGTAATTATATATATATATATATATTTAAACTTTATATAAAATCATTCATCGGTTTCCGATCCTTAGCTATGGTTAATTAATGATGAACATGTCATTTTAGCTTATGATCGATTTCATCACGATTCTTCTGTTACGCATGCTCAAAGTAGATTCCAGTAGTGTTTTAAAATCTTCGGAGAATTTCGGTAAGATATCTTTGACCCTTTCTAAGATACAATGATGTAAAGCTTAATCTAACAATTGCACAATATTGCTTTTACACTATTTGGACCATTTTTCTGTTACACACGCACAAACTGTATATATATATATATATATATATATATATATATATATATATATATATATATGTGTGTGTGTGTGTGTGTGTGTGTGTGTGTGTGTTTAGATGTGTGTGTGAGAGATAGATCTGAGATACGACTTTTTTCATTATGAAGTGCTACGCGACTGGCTCCTAATAAGTTTCGTACTCGAGGTTAGCTGGCGACGTTCTTTGGGAATGTGAATTTTTATACCCGCTCGAATCGACATCAAATGAAGATCTGTAACTTCAATTATGAAGTATTTTAAATTTAAATATCGACATTTTATTAAACTACCATTTTTATCGGTCTATTTCAGCATCTCTGGTGGATTATAATATTGATCACAATAATTTTTTTCCATATATTCTGGGTATTTTTACCTATTAATTTTTCCCCATTTCTCTACTTTAGATCAACTTTCTATACATGAGATTAAATAGTTTGTTATTCGGGGAAATTCCCTCAAATAGAAATTCAAATTCGTTTTCGCGAATGTTTCATCTTTTTGCATTTAGATCGCATAAGCAGCTTTTAGTTTTTAATTAATTTAATCCAAAACTCGTTTTCAATTCTATTGCAATAGCTGTTAAATTTGTATTCTTCTAAAAAAAATAAATTGTTCTATTTTTGGTTATTGATGATAATGTAGAAAATTGACAAAAATAAACAGCAGTTTTGGTATATACGTCTTAGATTTTAAACAGAGTAACAGATTGAAAAAGTTAAACGGGTTCAGCCCGTCATTTCAACCAACTGAATAAGCCCGGAGCGTACAACGGCCGAAACGTTGTGATAAATATGGCAAATATATGAGAACGATAGTCCAAAAAATGTAAATAATGATATAGTTAAAATGTTTGTACGGTTTAGAAATTGAATGATGGATCAGATTATAATTATTTCGTGAAATTTATTGCAGGTATATTCTCTGTAAATAATGCACTTGCTCCTGTAAGATAGATCGAAGTTATTTAGAAATAATGGATTTACTTCAGAAAAATCGACGTATAGCGACGCTAGAGAATATACACGAAATATATGTAAAATGTTGAAAAGCAATACCAAACATATGGTTGTGCCAGCCGAATGGATATCTGCGGTATTCACGTTGCTTAAAGGAGAATACCACAGTTCACTATTTATAATATCCACCCCCACTTTTTTAAGGGGTTTTGTTATTTTGATAGGCAAAAAAATGGGAAAATTTCCTTAGTCTTTGTACCATCTCGAAATTGTTTGAATATGAAACGGTATTTTACTATGCACTTGTCTCTATTAATTCTATTAAAGTAGTTAAATGGCTATTCACTGAGAAATGGTGGAAATGATTATGGGCATTAGGTTTATAAGTAAGACAGGTATAATAGTAAATACTTGCTATAAAACAATAAAGACATCAAACAAATGAAAACGTTATAAAACGTACATTAAAACATATTTTAGAAAGTGGTCTAAGCAAATCTTATCTTGATTGAAAACAACTTTCCTCCCTGAAGATCGCGTAGGTCGTTGAATGGGATTTCAGATTCAATATCTTGAAATACGTTTGTAACATTGAACATTATCAAATTAAACAAAGATGTGATGAAAAAAATGATTTAAAAACTATTTTAAAAAGAAAGCTTTCCCTGATCTTGAATAAATATATAGAGTTTTTTTTGTTTTTAAATTATACTCATATAATCTACAAGTTTTATTATATTTATTTCTTTTCAAACAAAGATTAACAAATTATCTCGACAAACATGAATATCCGGTAAAGTTATCAATTCATATTTAACGGTTTCCCACACACGCCAAATATGTTTCAGTTATTTCAATTTTTTTTTTTATAAACATGAATATTATTATGTGTAAATCTCTGTAAATAAATTATAAAATTACCGGAATTATTAAATCTCTCGTTATATATAAATAATAAGAACGTTATCAAATACGTATGTTGTGGTGTTAATCACATCAAAGCAGCAGAAATTAGCCTAGAGTTCATGGAGATAAAAAAAAGAACATATTTAACAGGAAATAAATCATGTCGAGGCTGCCAAAATGAATGACTTAGTTAATTTTATACACGTCGAGAGATGTCAAAATGATGTGGGTGACTATTCAACACATAGTAGCAGTAAATAGTCCTGTGTTCACGGAATAAAAAAAAAATACTTGGCAGGAAATAAAACGTACAGAAATAACGGGAAAGCATTTTAAATTGTAAGTTTATTTCGTACAATTTATTTAATTTTTGGTGTGTGTATTTATTAGGTTACATTTTTTCATGGCGCATGTGATAAAAGGGAGAAGACACTCCTTATTATTAATCGCCATGCCACTGTAAGAAGTTACACATGTGTTGCCTGTCCTTGGGTTCTTTGCGAAGAGATAGAATTCACTGTCATTTGGCGGAATATCGGTATTTCCAAGCGGAAAAGTTTTTGTAGCATGCTAAGAATATTTTTATTATTTTTATTTATTTTATTTTATTTTATACAAATTTTAAAAGTTACTGTTTTATTTTATTTTATTAATAATTTGCATTATTATTATTATTATTATTATTATTATTATTATTATTTTCTTTGATTTCTGGCGTTTACTCATTTCTTTCCGGGTCACGACACTTTCCACTGACAAAAAAAAAAATTACATAGATACAGCCCTTCGTAAAGGGTGGGCTGTATTGTCAGAACAATTTTTTGTATCTCCTTGAGGCATGGACTTCCAGGAATCCTTTCAATTAGTCTACTTATTATTATTAGATTTTTTTTTTTTTATTTATTCATGATAATAATGTCCCTACAAAGTAAAATAGCAGGAAAACAAATACAACAAATACATTGCTACTCATCCGCGAAATGGGAAAATTATGGCGGGAAACATTTCTGGTTAAATAGATAAATGAAGGCATTGGTAAATGTAGATCATTGGATGATTTTCAAAAATAATCAGACAGGACGAATTCATACAAAGAGGGTAATTTTTGTTAACGAATGCGACCAACTAAAGTAAAGTTAAGACTGACACAACCAGACGCTTCTTATTTCATATGTGTTACCCATGTGCAACATTTTTTTGTACTATATACCGAATAAATAATGAGACTATCCTAGTTAAAGTTAGAATATCGTGCATTTATACACATTTATATTCCTTGTACTACATTTGTTTGTATAAACATAATGTCAGGTTAGAGCGGGAATATTCCTTGTCCTTTCGTATTGTGTACATTTCCCGTATATTTGTCTTGTTCATATTTTGATGTTACATTTGTGCAAAAAAATATCTAATTACAGAGACCACCACATAACTGGATTGAAGCTTTTCCTCTTGCCCAAAATGGAGGACGAAAACTTACTTTTAGCCTTTAAGCCCTATTCATGACCCCCCACACACACACGCACACAAATAAAACGGAGAGAAAAGGAAAGTAGAATCAAACATGTCAACCCCACAAAAAACTAAATGAAATGAATATCAATAATTGGACAAAAATACAAACTAATGCATTATCAACTTTCAATGGATTATCGCGCCTCCGTGCATCAACGATATTATTTTGGCAAAGAGGCTAAAAAATGTACATAGACTTAGTAACAGAAGATGCCTAAGTCATTTATGTGCCTGAAATGAAAAGGGAAAAATTGATATATACATATATACTAGCAGTAGAGCCCGGCGTTGCCCGGGGATGTAACAGTAAGAGATAGATCAAGTATCGAGAATCATAAAGACTGAAAAATAAAATTGACAAAGATTATTGTTTAAGGTTGACGGAGACGCATGTCTTAATTAGTTTTATTTTTTTTATTTTTATTTTTATTTTTTTACGAATTGGTCAAACCCAAACTCAAGCAAAAACATTTTTTTCAATCGTTATGAATCTATCAATTGAATATAATTTTATTATAAACAATTGTCTAGTAAATGGAATTTTTAAAACATTCTGAATGTAAAAATAAAGAAAAAAGGTGTTCAAGACAATAAGAAACACTACCTGCCAAAAAAAAGTGAAGTTTTTTTTAAATCGGTTGAAAAATGTAGGGAATCCGATCCCATATATAAACGAACACACACACACGCAACAACCTGAGTCTTATAAGTATAACTCGATATGAGTTGTCCCCCTTTCATTCTGGTGACCGAATCGTGTTTTATCGTGTTTTCAAATTAATTTCGTGCAAAAACAATTGTGTTTTTTCCAATTTTTGACTCTGTCAGAACCACCGCAAGGTAATTTTACACAGTCCTGTGAAGTTTTGTTGAAATCGGTTGAAAAATGTAGGAAATCCGATCCAATATATAAACGTACACACACACACACACAATCTGCCTTTTATAAGTACGATATATATATATATATATATATATATATATATATATATATATATATGCTTGTGTGTGTGTGTTTATGTGTGTGTATCAACAATACTTTTATATGTGGACGTGTTTGTAACCCCGAAAGAACGACAAAAATCCATATAAACATATGTCGGCAAATCCATCGCATTTAAGTTTAAATAAATTTAGATTTGATGGCGCTGTGTTGGCATATATACTAGGTTAAATTTGTTATTCGTGTTTAGTCTGTCTTCAATGTTTATCGTGTGTAGTAGTGAATTAATTGACAAGTGTTCCGTTTAGCAATGACAGGTTATTCATATCGTATGCAGGATGATATAATTTTTACATACGGCCTTGCTAATGGCAATGGACGCAAGGCTGCAAGGCTGTAATCGATTGCGTTTCCAGATCTAAGGCCATTGAGTTATCTAAGGTTTGTTGCTGTTTATCGACACATTGTTGAGATAGGATCTAGGGCCCAACAAGTTATGAATCGAGGAAAACGATCGTACGCTTGCCCACAAAGAACATATTCTACATTCTGTCGCAGACGATTCAAGTATCAGCACAGGTCAAGTGAGCCTAGTTCCTCATGGAGTGTAATTCAAGAGCATGTCTTGTATCCGGATCATTTGTAATGCGCGCAATATTTTTCGTCCTCTGATCACCACCCGACGGGAGAACTTTTCATGACGGTTCTTTGCACAAACTGCCGTCTTATTAACTTCAGTGAAAGCAGATATATTGAATAATATTAATATTTAATGTGTTTATTAACGCTTTCAAGGATAACTTTACTAATCTTTCCAATCTAAGATTTAGTGGGATTTAAAATCCTTGTCGGAAGTTTTGTCTTGAATTCAGATTCCTGGTCTTTAAGTAGGACATAGGATTACTTTGTGTAAAGTTTACAAACTCTATTGCTAATATTTCGTTTGTCAGTAACTAGCAGTAGAGCCCGGCGTTGCCCGGGGATGTAACAGTAAGAGATAGATCAAGTATCGACCATCATAAAGACTGAAAAATAAAATTGACAAAGATTATTGTTTAAGGTTGACGGACACGCATCTCTTAATTAGTTGTTTTTTTTTGTTTTTTTTATTTACGAATTGGTCAAACCCAAATTCAAACAAAAACATTGTTTACAATCGTTATGAGTCTATCGCTTGGTGAATAGAATTTTATTATAAACAATTGTCTTGTAAATGGAATTTTTAAAGCATTCTGAATGTAAATAAAGAAAAAAGTGTTCAAGACAATAAGAAATACTACTACCGAAAAAAAAAGTGGATGTTTATTTTGTTGGCTGAAAAATGTAAGAAATCCGATCCCATATATAAAGGAACACACACACACACACAACCTGGGATTTTAACCTAAGTCACTCCACGGAATCGCTAAAACATAGAGCATAGTCTGATGAAAAAGACGCCAAAGTTTATGAAAACAAAATTTTATCGTCAAAATGCTTATGTTTTTATGAAGAGGATAGACTAACTTTTTTTAATTATTTAAAAAAATTTTTCCATCTTTTTAGAATATTCTAAATTTTGATTTAAAAACCTTGTTTCTCTTTGTCGCAACAAGGGTAGTAAATAACATAGATAATTTTAGCGCGTTTCTTTTTGTATTTACACACATTAATTTGGAAAATATTGCAAAATAAAAATAATTGTCAGATGTTAAGGAAACTTTCAGAAACATTCACAGATGATCGAAATTATTATAAATATGTTTTTTTTTTATTAAAGTCATGGCAGAAAATATTTTTTAATATTTATTAACACCCCATAAGTAATTTTATGAAAAACTCTAGAAATTCGAGACCATCGGTTTTAGTGATTACAGTAGTTAAAAGCACAAGGCTTTGAAGAATGCAAATCATTTTTTTTTTTTTTTTTTTTTTGGCCAACGTACCTGAAAATCAGCTGTGAATTGTAACATACAAAACTCAATAAAACAAATATACTATTTAGTTTCAAATGCTTTTATTTGTTTTAATTTGTTTTTATGAATATGGACAATATTTTCTGAAAAAAAAAAATCTTTTTGAATGAAAATTGAATTTTTAATACAATTATTTCTTATTTCTTTAATTTTAAAAAGATTTTTAAAAAATGTTTAAATTGAATTTTAAAAAATATTTTAACATTAGTTAAAAGCAACATCAACCTTTCAAAATGTCCGTGTGAGATTGTCATTGTCTAGAGCTTTGAAAATTGTATAATTTGGACCAATCAGATTAGCCATGGTAATAAAGAAATGTAATTTTTGTGTTTATAGTTGGACAGTAATTATCAAGTACGGAAGACCAACCAGAATACAATTTAGTTGCATTATTTGAGTTCAGCATTGTTCTCCGCTGTTAAGCCCTTTACTTTTTGCGAAACACGTATGGAGAAGTAAATTTGAGTTTTCAATTTCAACTGAGAAGGGTACCTACAAGTAACAGTATCATCTTATGAAATTTAACTACTGCTAAACTTTAATTTATATGATCTTATTTTTATATTAATCTCAGTTATGACATTTTTCTATAAATGAAATATCAAAATTAATAATAAAATGAATGGAAATACAAATAACACAGTAAAATGTAATAAATGTACATAAAATTATAGTATTTTATGTACACTTCTGATAAAATTTCATAAGAAAGGTACCTAAATTAATTGGATAACTTTTTCTTATGAAATTTAATCTCACTATTAACAGTCTTATTTTTTAATTTTTTTATATTTTCCATAAAGCATCGTAAACGTAAAAATGAAAGCTAAGTACAAAATAAAAATAAAAAAAAAAAATAAAAAATTAGAGCGCTGAAAGTTTTCCTTAAAAGTAACGAGGTAAATAATTTGTTCACTTAAATAAGTTCACTTCCTTCCATCCGTAGAAAGAATTCTCCTCCCGTAAGTTATCTAAACGTCATGAATGTGCCTTTCGTCAATCGTCAAGCGACGCGAATGTTTATGACCTGCTTTGTTTTATTTTCAAATTACATTTTTTCGGCGCAGAAGCTAAGTTAAGCTTGGTTCAAAATATTTTAAATAAACAGTATAATTTCTGTTTTGATTAAAATCAGTTTTGAAAAAATGATAATTGATTTTTAAAAGAATATCAAAGTAAGGTTTTAATCTTTTTATCAAATCGAAAAAATGATTGAAAATGATTATCTGTCCTTTTTTTGGAAAAAAAAAAAAACTATTTTAACGAAAATTTCAGACGTGCTAGGAACGATTAAAAAATGTAAAAAATACCCCCAAAATACTTTGATCTTTCCTCTTTAATAATAATATGTACATTTGACGATAAAATTTTGTTTTCTTCAAGTTCGGCGTCTTTTTCATCATGCTATGCTCTTTGGTTTACATTTTCGTGGGTTAGTTGTCCCCCTTTCATTCTCACGATGTGTCTTAATCGTGTTTTCAAATTGATTTTATTAAAAAACAACCGTGTTTTTCCCATTTTCTGCCCCGTTAGAACCACCACAAGGTAATTTTATGTAGTCCTGTGAAGTTTTGTTGAAATCGGCTAAAAAAATGTAGGAAATTCGATCCAACATATAAACGTTACAGACACACACACACACACACACACGCAATCTGCGTTTTATAATAAGTAAGATATATTTTGTAGAGGCGTTATGATTAACTCAATTAAAATTATTAATATTTATGTTTGTGTAATTATTCGTTAAATTATTTGTATTAATGACATGTAATTTGAACATTATTAACATTACTTTTCATAAACAGAGAACCAAGTTTCAGAAATGTCTGCATAACATAGTTAAGGATATAAATAAATCTGAACAAATATTTATAAAATCTGTCAAAACTAGTAATTTTTTTATAAATTTCATCCTAAGGATTACATGGCACTAATTAGAAATAATTTGAACCAAAAATTGTCTATTAAAATTTTCAGACTTATATGAAAAACATTGCCAATCCAATGTATATCCATCCTAACTCCAATCGCCCACCGTCTGTAATCCTATATATTCATTCTCTGTAGTTCGTAGAATTAGCAAACACTCATCGAACAAAGTTGTCTTTGAGAAACATAGTAGCGTGTATAATAAAGTTCTTAGGAATAGTGCGTATAATTGTGTGTGTATGCATTTGTTTACATTTCACTATGCATATATTCATATATAATTATGTGCATCCTTTTTCAAGTAAGTAATTACATTATATTGTGTAACGAAAAGCTGTGTAACGTACAGTTCATTATGAAATTAATATTTCAAATATACAAGCTTACATATATACTTTAACGTTACCATTGCCATATTCGTACATTTGTTTACGTTTATGCCAGTAATTATGTGCGAAATACACGTGTGAAAACACATTGTAGTATTTCTTCCAATCTTCAAAAAAGAGGAAAACATATTTCATTTATATTTTTACTTTTCTTTACAATTTAATTACTTTTTTGTAATTTTTCCCTTCCTATTTGTCGGTGCCGCTCGGAGACGTGAATATGTGAAAAAAAAATAGACGTTCCATTGTATTTGGTAAACATACAACTCAAGCACTTCCTGGAAACTTCAGAGTTACGTGAATTTCAAATAAAATTGATGTATTTTGTATATTGTATTTTCTTTCAACACTTTTTTGCATGGTTATAATGAAGACATTTACTCTCTCACGCACACATTCATAAACGCACACACACACATATTGACACACACAAACACATACATACACTTCCAAATCTGTTAATCCTGATAATGATTTGTGGAAATATTTACTTAGAGAAGTAGTTCGATAATTTTTCTGAAGTCAACCCACCTCACATAGACACACACACACACACACACACACACACACACACATATATATATATATATATATATATATATATATATATATATATATATTGTGTATTTGGGCAGCAACTCTTCTTTTATACAAGGTATAGCGATTAAACCTTTGTTTAATTTTTTTCTTTTCTGGACACAATATGTGTAAACAATTTAAAAATTTCAGCATATTCTTAAAGACATTTTTTTTTCTAAATATGTGGGATTTTGGTTTAATGTAAATTAATAAAAAGGTTTTATTTTTTGAAAGCAGTCAACATATTGTAGCCATGTTCATAATTACTGTGTACTGGCTTTTTTTATTAGGGCATTCACTTTTTAAAATTGTTTTTACTTGTGTATGAGGCTATCATACTTGTATTTTCTACTAGTATGTTTCAGATGAAGTCTGGTAAGATATTGTGTGTGTTTAAATGAGACCTAATAGAGCTATGATCGGGTAGGTATAACGTACGTCGACGAGATAGGCATGTTGTAGTGTGACCAATGTAATTATTTAATGAATTTAGTTTGATCAGGAACACAATTCCTTACGAGAGATTTGTGCTTGTAACTAATGTTGGTTCTTTGCTGATTTGAAATTGCAGGTGTATTTTTATTTTTTAAGATAAGGTTAGCTGTTTCAAATTTTTTGTAATTGATAATTAATTTAATTTTCTTCTTCAGATCCACTGGGGTTGTATATTTCTTTATGATATTTCTGAAAGAAAATTCGTCTGTCGTTGACATGCAGAAGATGTTAATGTTATTGATTCTATCCGTTTGTTTAGTGTCGTTATACTTTACCTCAGAAAGTAACATTCTAGTCTAGTGAACTAGAAGTAGTTAGGAAAACCTTTGTTAACTAGAGTCTCTTTTACATTATTGATTTATTTAAGGAAAAGTGAACGTGTGGATGAATTCAGTGTGCTCTCTTCAGGATTTTTTTCTAACTGTAATTTTATATCTAAGTCGGTATTCCT
Organism: Acanthosepion pharaonis; assembly: GCA_903632075.3. Classification (NCBI taxonomy): domain Eukaryota; kingdom Metazoa; phylum Mollusca; class Cephalopoda; order Sepiida; family Sepiidae; genus Acanthosepion; species Acanthosepion pharaonis. The sequence goes on from CAHIKZ030005608.1 coordinate 3,545,965, forward strand.
CCTAAAATTAAGGTACAAGAGTTTCTGCTAGTATATATATATATATATATATATATATATATATATATATATATATATATATATATATATATATATGAAAAGTGTATATAAATATAAATAAATATATATATGTATAATTATTTATATATTAAAAAAAAAAAAAATTCATAATATGACATGGATACATTCACGAGACATTAACGAGACATTTCCGCCACACTTCCAATGTTTAAATTTCAACATTTCAACATACAAATGCGTATGTATAGACATAACACCACCCGTATACATACATGTGTCATAGCCGAAACTGTCTACATATGTTTATATATATGTATGAGTCCCGACGGACGACCAAGTATGTATATGTGTCTGCATATATCGATGTTTGCGTTAGTACGATGAATGACAAAACGACGAAATTTCCCCACCACTTCCACAATAACACCAATACACGCAATCTACATAAACCCAAATTTTTAAAACATTAATCAGTTTGTCTGACGATCGCTAAAAGCGTGAAACCCAGGGTCACAAACTCACATCTATCCAACCAAATATATATATATATATATATATATATATATATATATATATATATATAATGAAGTTGTTAAATGTGTTATTATTGTATTCTACGTGAACGTCTAAGAATGGAAGTATTTTCTTAAATGCTAAAATTAAGGACGAGTTTTTTTTCGAATGTGGTTTTGAGATTGTTAATTTCTTGTTGGCTTTTTAAAATAAATGACACAGCAGACGTATACATTGGCTTCATTGAATTGTTTAAATATCGTGTTTTCAACGTAGGACAAATAGTGATTGGAGAAGAACAGGTCGATAGGATTGCCGATATTAACACAATTAGATTGTTTGTAATTATTGCCATTATGGTCAGAGATAGGGGCTTCGGTTGTGTAAACATGCAATAATGTTTTGAGGATATTTGGTTTGATGGATGGATATGGAATTGAACTATTTGTATACACGGATTTGATTTGTAGTTACGTGTGATTATCACTAATTATAATTCCACCGTTTTCTCATAGGTGGGGGATGAATATCTTCGCTGTTTCATATTCTTTAGGAATTTTATATATCTGCATGGAAGGATGGTTTCATCTGGTTTTCGTGTATCCTTCGTTGTAATCCGAGTAATATATTGTTCGGTTTTAAGAATGAATTGCGTGAATATCATTATTCGATAATCTAGTAGAAAACCTAAACTAAAGGATTCCAGTTTTATATCCGATGGTCTCAATTCGGATAAATTTGAAATTAATCCGTTTCTGCAGATTATAGAAATTGACGTACTTTTTTTCTTTCTTTTTTGTAATTTACAGATATGTTTTTATTGTTGTTGTGACTGACTGAAATTCTCATTTCGCTCCGTTTCTTCTTATGAAGCTTAGGTCTTTTCCTTTTTGTGTCCTTTACCAAAAATGTTTCTTCTTTTTCTTTAAATTCATGTGCTGAGGATTTTAGGAATTCGTGTGCATAGAGAGGACATACGTCTATATAGTATGAGGCATTCATTAATCTATATGAGCCTTGAGGAATGACTTTTTCTTCAACGCAATATTTAAGAATTTTTTTCTCTGGGGATGTGAAGATTCTAATAATTATTTGTATTCTCTAGCTTAATGTATGTGTATGTTTACGTTTCCCAGGTAGTGAATACCTCTAAAAGGTTCATATAAAGAAAGACAAAAGGAAAACGTATCTTAGCTGACGTATTTCAGTCCTTTCAAAGACTTAAGGTAAATGTAAGGATTTATTTTGTGACAAGAATTTATATAAGTGATCAAAAACGATTTAAGCTTTTTTCAAAATGTTTGGTCTATTCATCAGATTTTCTTAATATCCTCAGCACGTGAATTACCAAGCAAAATCTATAGAAATGGATGTCAATTTAAAACATTGCATGGTCTTCCTGAAGCCATAATTACCACTTGGAATAACATTACAGCCAAAAGTGGATACTGAAGTCAAATATGTCCAAATATGCGGCATATAAAATCATCTGTGGGGAGTGGGGATGGAATGAGATTTTGATCATCATCACTTCCAATGTGCCTCTTCATATGCCTTGTGTCGGCAGACCTTGAATTGAACGCCTAAATGCAGGTTGGGCATTCAAATCATGTCGTTACGAAATAATCATATACAATAGACTCTTGGTGTTACTGCTGGTGATTGAGAAGACTCGCACTAGAAAGACTTATCCGATTGCATTGGGTACATTACCAGCTTGGCACCTCATGGTAAATCAGGTACCTATTTCGAATCCCTCTCTTCACTTCAGCATATATTTAGGATGCCTCATGGAAGAACTTGACGTCGTCAGCAATACCAGTTCTCAAAGAAACCAATTTTGTGATAGAATCTCCCAATATTGCACTTGTATAGTAACACTTTAAGGTTATATTTGTAAGCAAATTTCGGCTTTAGCTCCGGCCTTTTTCCCATTTCTAATTCTCCATACGTTATTTGTTTTTGGAATTCTGTCATCCTTATACGGGCAACATGACCTGTCCATGGTATTCTGTGTTTGTGTAGAAGTGCTTCCACAGAGAGTGAATTGGCTGTTTGTCGAACAACAGTATAAGTGGTGTGAGACATCCAGTGGATTTATAGTACAGACCGAAGGCAGCGTTGATGAAATGTTCCAGCATTTTCAGATGTCTACGATAGACTAATCATGTCTCACATGGATATAGCAGAGATGATATAATAAAGGAAATATATATTTTAATTTGTGTCTGTTTTTTTATTCCTTTCTGACTCCAGACACGGACATTGAGTGCTCCAAATTCATTAGAAGCATTCTGAAACCGGAACGCTACCTCATCGTCAAGAGAGTACTATTGGCTGATGATGCTATCAGGGTATACAAATACCTAAGACGACTACCATCAAAATAAATTGATGGCTGTCTATACTGAATTCCTCAGGCAGGTTGAAACAACTTCACTGTCTTATCAAGGTGGATGGACCTCCCAAAAGCTTTACATGACCTTGATATTCGATCCAGGAAGTCCTGTGCCTACTGAATTGTGTGTGTGACCAGGTCACAATCATCGTCATAGAGAAGGTTGCGCACTAAACTCAAAAGGAATGCTGTCCTCGCCACAAACTTACATATGCTGAAAATCTTGCAAGTTGACCTTTCCCTTATTATAATACTATCATGGCAGACCACAAACGCATCAAGCAGTACAAATTTCAAAATAGATAGAAAACAATATAGGAGCAAGATCTCCATGTTTGACTCTATTTTCAGCCTTGATGTGCCCAGTAAGCAGACCGCCAAAATTGACACAGGCTACATACCGTGATGGAAAGAACTCAGAATTTTGAAGAAGTGTGGGCGCATCCTATATTCGAGAGTATCTTCCAGAGACTATCAGTGTCAAATGACTTCCTCAGATCTACAACTCTTTGTTAAAGGTCTGTTTATTGTTCACAACTCTTTTCCTGGATTTGTCATGAATATCATATCTGCGTTCACTCTTTGTTGGCAGAATCACACTGTGACTCAGGCTCTATGATTTCAGCTATAATCTGGTTTCAGTAAGAGAACAGAGGCTGGGATCTTAGCTGCCGAAGAAAGGAGACCATCCATCTATAATTACAACATAATTGTTGGACACCTTTACCCTTACATATAGATGGCATTAATGCATCAATCCAATCTTATGGCAATTTTCTTTCTGTCCAAACCTTTACAATAAGATCATGCATAAGTTATTTTCGGTGTATTCCACCGAATCAGGAAGGCCGTCACTCCCAACAGTCCCTCCTATATTGAGTCCCTCCGTGCGTCGCAGATTCTCAAACAGAGATGGTTGGCTGTCAAGTTCTACCGCATGAGTCTTTAGGTTATTTTCTCAAGATCCTCAGGGTCGACATTTGAAGACCTTTTCAGTAGCCCATCAAAGTGTTCCTGAAATCCATGTCTGTGGGGAAATATTTGCCATCCTCTGTTACGACAGGAGTAATCTTAATGGATCTTTGTCCAAATACTTGTTTCATCAAACAGTACATCCGCTCGGTAGTATTTGAATTTGCTGCATTCTGTATTTCATCTGCTTGCTCTGACCACCATTTTTCCTGCATAGTTCAAAGAGCAAGATGAGCTTCTACATTTGCAGCTTTAACCACGTTGCACAGTTTAATGTGTTGTTACTTTGACAGGCCTTTTCACAACACAGAACTTCTTATCTGATTCTTTATTGCAGTGATATACTTGGTAGTATCTTCATTTTCATCAAAACTGTCTCGATGATTTTCTGGCATTTTACCCAAAACTTCCTCTAGCTCTTCATATATATTCTTCCTCAAGTAGTCACATAAATATATATCATTGATTTCAACAAGTCTTTCTTTTAGTATATATATATATATATATATATATATATATATATGTGTGTGTGTGTGTGTGTGTGTGTGTGTGTGTGTGTGTGTGTGTGTGTGTGTGCACAAGAAATGCTTTAGGGATCAACCAGTGCCATAATACAGCTGACGCCATTGGTTGGTTCACCAAAATAAAAAATTTAAAAAAATTAATTCTCCTTTATTCGATTTGATATTTGCACCTTCTCCCCCACTGAGGTGCTACAAATGTCTACGCTAAATCTGTCCCGCAATTACTGTTCCATAAGCAACCAGAACATAAATATACTTAAAAACGAATAGAAACCCATTCGGCTCCATGAAATTTACCTGTGGACTGACTGTTTCACTGATTGGTGCGTTTGACTCAGTAGTGGTTTTTGAGTTATTCGCTATTCCATCACTTTGGCGTCCCTGTTTCATATTCGATATTAATATCACCAATGTCTCTAGGGACGACCGTATTATACTCCTGCATAAAACAAGTACGCAAAAAACTGACCGACTAAGAAAATGTCTGATTATTTTATTTAAAGACCACGGTCTGAATATCAACACAACCACAAACGCCAAAGTGATAAACTTTTTCTATGTAAACTTGGACATATGTAATAGACTTTATAAAGCATTCACTAAATATTTATATAAAAATAGATAGATAAATAAAAATCTAAGCTGTCTACAAACTCTAGTAATAAGGATATGGTGTCAACAAGCCTAAACACAGCAAACGGAACATAATATGTTTTAACACACCCTTTCGCAGCAATGTCAAAATTAATATCGGTAGAATTTTTCTGAATCTAATCCATATGCATTTCAATCATTCCCAGCGCTAAAACAAGATTATAAATAAAAACAACGTCGAAGTTAGCTATAGTTTTGATAAAAACATCGACCAATATATATCACGGCACAAAAATACTACACTAAACAAACACTTAACCAAACTACAAAACAAATACCCCTAACAAATTTTGCACATTAAATTGCAAATTCATGAAGAAAATTTAGAGTATAATTCTAAATATCATGGCGAGGTCAAACTCTTTTAAGCTCTACGGAAAACCATTAGAAATCATGCTTCTAACATCAGCAAATGAAACTAGACAATAGTAAATATAGTAACATCATTAACCTCTATATTTTTCCTGGAAAATAAAAAGCAAGAATAGAAACACAACTATCAAATGGGATTACTTAACGAAAGCCAAACTCTTCAGAGGTAAATGCGATAAATGTAAATCATGACTTTCTGAGAAGTTAATGACCTTATAACATATTGGCAACCCAATTTTTTTAAACGAAAGAAGTTAATTAATAAGAACTTGCATACATAGAAATAAATTCCTACTCAAGCAAGTGTTAAACGGAATTAATATAGTTTCGGATGCCATAGTTACAGGTTTTATTGTTGCTATAGTATCATTATTACAATTATATTTTTTTAATTATTATGTTAGTATTACCATGACCAATCATTTTAGTTTTACTATTTTGACCATATCACCATTGGTTTTTGAGTATTAATAATATAAATATTACAATTTGTATTTTTATTATTCTATTGTCATTGATTTTTATCATCATTTCATCACTGCAAATATTTTTTATTTAAATTTTATTTAAATTTCATTAATCCTATCACTAACTATAATTTAAGCAACAGAAAGAGTTACCCACCTTGAATTAACATGTAAACGTCTGATTTAAACGAATATTAGAATTTTTAATTATTATTTTCAAATTTAAGTAAAACTGTCAGGATAAATTTACATTCAGAATTAGATTAGAGCACAATGAATCATTTAAAATAATAATATTTCATCGAAACAGCACCATGATTTTGCAAGATGAGATATATTGGCTAAAACTGTAAATAAATTCCAGTCCTATTTTCCCCGGAATTTTGTATTAGGTTCAAACTCCTAAAAAATGAAAAACATACAGGCAGCGTAAGGTAAAAAAAACAATTTATTCATATGCTTTTATATATATATATATATATATATATATATATAAGCAAAAAATACATGAACATATATTAATTTGTATTTATTTTTCATTTGTAATTTAAATATATATATATATATATATATATATATATATATATATATATATATATATATATATATATATTATCCTCCTTGATTTACCTTTTTTATTTTACAAGGATTACCTAGTTATTCATTAATTAATATATATATATATATATATATATATATATATATATATATATATATATATATATGTGTGTGTGTGTGTGTGTGTGTATGTGTAAATATATATATATATATATATATATATATATATACGTTGTTTTGTAAAATTTCCGTTTAAGGGACATATATATATATATATATATATATATATATATATATATATATATATATATATATATATACTGTGTCTATTTGGTTTGTTTACATTCATTCAAACATCTTTCATTGAAAACCGCTGTGTCATGACAATTTCTTAGCTTAGAAGGAGTAAAAAACAGCCCTAAAAGATAAGCGAATTTCAGCAACACTCACATACTCACTACAGAACACAAAAAATGCCAACGGGAAAAGAAATATCATATGATTCAACCCACCGTCGAACGAAAACGTAAAATGGTAGGAAAAATATTCTTTAAACTCTTACACAAACACTTCCTGGAATCAAGCACTCTACATAAAATATTCAACAAAAACACAGTAAAAATCAGCTACTGTTGCATCGAGAACATGGCACAAATAATAAAACAGCACAACAGGAAAATTATAAACAAACCACACGTACAAATTATACCCACCTGTAACTGCAGTATAAATTACAAATATCCCTTAAACTGTAATTGTTTACAAAACAACGTAATATAACAACCCACGATAAAATCACATACATAAAAGTATACAAAGAAATAAAAAAGGACCCTGGAAACAAAGACATTATGCACACAAAAACCCTTTCACAAATAGTAAATATGCGAACAGCACAATGCTTTCTCAGTATATCTGGGAAATTAAAAAACAAAGCGCAAAATATCTTGGAAAATAAGTAAAAGATCATCAGACTACAGCAACCAACGAACAACTTGCAAACTCTGATTGTAGTAAAAAATAGCTATGATTACCTTCCCAGACCAAAATAAATTATTAAATAAAAGATCCGAGCTCATCTCAAAATGCATACATGAAAACAAATTTTTACTACGTTACTTAAAAATCGAAAACTGCAAAAAATAAAATGAAAAATAAGTAAAGAAAATGACAATAAAATAAGCAAAATAAATTAACCCAAACAAATTACCAAATCACACCCGTTAGAATAGACGGAATAGAATAAATAAGTAAAAAATTTAAAAAAACAATGAACCCAAATAATTTAAGTTAATAATAAACAAATTACCTAACTATTATGACCAAATTATTAGTTAGACTATAAAAATAAAACCAAAAATCAGACAGAAAAAATAGCTATAACTGTTATATAACGATAAAAGAAAAAAGACTATGTTACTTAAATATCGAAAACAGTAGAGAGGAAATAAAAATATACAGCGTAGTAAAGAAATAATAAAAAAACAAGTAAAATAAATTAATCTAAATTCATCCAAATAAATAAATAAACTAACAAACCGATCCCGATAAATTAACCGTTAGCAAAAACAAATAAACATAATCAATTCAAATAAATGCATTACGTAATAAACAAATTAAAAACTTCTCCCGCCAAAATAATAGTTAGAATAAACTACAAAATTCAACGCCAAAATTGAACAAATAGCTTATCTTCCCAAACCAAACGAAACTATTAAATAAGCGATTTAAACAATTTTTTACTACGTTAATTAAAACACCGATTAAAATAAAAATAATAAAAAAATAAATACATAAGATAAGAAATAAAGATAGAAAATAAAAGTAAAAATTAAATATAAATAAAATCAAGGAAAATAATTTAAACCAAATAAATAAACTAATAAACGACTTCCGGTAAAATAACCGCCAAAATAGACTACCCACAATGCAGCACTGACCCGTATAAATAAATAGCCGAGAAAAATTACAGCACTCGTGGCCTGACGATTGCGTCTAGCATGAAACAGACTGTCGCCTGTAAGTGTTGACTTCTATGTACACTTATATATATATATACCAAACATCTACTAATAAAGAGCTCCATTGAATAAACCGGTGAAGAAACATGTGAAATGGAATTTGACAGATAAATGTTAATGTGCTTTCTAAGAGAACAAAGAATGCTTCACGTAGAATTTGCCACTAGCTCATTTTGACCCTAGATTAAAGACTGTTTCGGGTATCGGAGCAGTGTCACTACACAAATGTGAAGACATAACAACTAAACTATGAGCTCATGTTTCAAGATCCTTAATTGCAGCTGATCCGTATATATAAATAGCCGTGGCCTGACGATTGCGTCTAGCATGAAACAGAATGTCACCTCTAAGTGTTGACTTCTATGTACACACACACACACACACACACACACACACACACACACACATATATATATATATATATATATAGATAGATAGATAGATAGATAGATACACCTAGTGAGCCAGACAAACCTACCTAGGTTTCACCTAAACGGATCGTCAGCCAAACTTTCCCTGACGATCCGTTTAGGTGAAACCTAGGTAGGTTTGTCTGGCTCACTAGGTATTCAGGTCTGCTCTACGGTTGTATTGAGCTCTTTTGTTAGTTAGTTGTTACTCGTATCAGGGTTTTTTCTTTGGGATTCAGACCTGCATCTGTGCGATTTTTTGTCGGCAGAAGTTCATGTTTGTAGCTCTTTCTTTTTTAAAACCTTTTTTCCCTCGACATTGATTTGATTAGCAAATCAAATATTCGAGGTTTTCGAAACGAGTCTAGTTATCTATCTATCTATCTATCTATATATATATATATATATATATATATATGTGTGTGTGTGTGTGTGTGTGTGTGTGTGTGTGTGTGTGTGTGTGTGTGTGTGTTTTCCTAAAATTTCACTCTTAGCACTAGACAGATGCCATTTCATTATAATGATAGATGGTGTTGATCGAACCACATTCTTCGGAAACAAATGTTACACATTGTATTCCATAATCTCCAACACACCCTCATCAGCTATGAATTCAATATTTATTTTCGCCTAATTGCCGAGTAAAGCGACAAAAATTATTCTGTGCTGATACTTAACGTCTGTTTATCGTTGAGGTAAGAAATTCCCTTTATATATTTTGAAATAGAATATAACGATGTCTACCGAAGTCCTAACAAGCCTATCCCGTTAGTATTTCCGATGCGTAAATCATTAGAGTATATATGGATAGGGATCATATTGACTGACCTTTCATATGGCTACAGATGTACTAATCTAACAATGTTATTCTTTTTGTCTGACTTCTCTTTAAGTGATTATTTAAAATTTATTCATTAGTAGATAGGTATTTGGGAATTGACCCGAACGTTTTTTTTTTCTTTTCCTTAACTCTGTCCCTTTGTTTAATGAATTCTTTGATATCATTTCTACCAAACCCGAGTTGGAGCATGGTCTATGAAACTTGATAACTATTACTTCCATTGGTGTCGAAAAGTTGAACATTGGCAGAATGACACTTGTAAAAATGTCTCAAAATGTAAGGGATCGTAAATTTTATACAATTTTAAATTACATTTTTCCTTTTATTTGATTTCATTTTAAGTCGCTTTTATTTACCTTTAATACTTACATTTCATTTGTTTCTCTTTTCTTTCTCTTCCGCCTTTATTTATTTATTGTGAAATAAACATCAATATTAAAGTCTGATAGTACACTTAGTAATGGCAACTCCGACTTATACAAATTAAATATTAGTATAACCTGTGCTATGTCTATACGCATTTGCTACCCCACTGAATATAATACTCAATTATGAACTATAAAACCGTGGATATATGAATATAACACCATCCGTACTATTAGATTGGACGAGCTCTCGAATTCGAATGTCATGCTAGAGCTGGTAACTTGAATATAGTACCCATCTCGGTTAAGGTTAAAATCCAAAATTGTACGAATTTCAATGATTGAGAATAAAATTTCATACTAGATCGTTCGTTACCGGGACTAACAAGAGGCAACAAATCTGTCACTGGAACAAACTCTTCCAAAAACGAAGAGACATTAGGTGACCAAACCCGGATTATTCCCAACGTTGGACCAAGTGACACAATACCAAAATCAACTAATAAAAAGAATACAAACAAAATGGTCTCGCGAAAAGTATCAACAAGTCATAACATCATTCTTCACTGCACTCTAAAATCTAGCAAACACACCGAATATGGAGAACTATGGTAGGAAGTGATACAAAACGCCATCTAAACACAAACACGCTTGCCAATGTCCGTAGAGACATTGTACGAAATAAAAGACTCTCAAATGCAGACACAGATATGATAAATTTAGATATAAGACAGAATACTATAACCCATCACTTAAACTGTAAAGAGATGAAAGGAGGAATTAGTAATATGACAGAGGATGAGGTAAAAACTAAAACAAATGAAATACAAAATAACCTCGCAGGAAATAAGATCGAAGAATCTACCTCTGACGTAACCTGTAGTTATCCAGACGATGTCACTGAAGATGACTCCAACTATATTAAGTTAGATTTCCTTAAAATCCACAGAGCTGAAATCACCGAAGCGAAAAACCACGTCATCCAAGTACTCAGCAGAGTAACTTTCTGTTATAGTGGAACACACCTATTCTATAGTTAATAGACTCTCCTACCTATAATAAGTAGGAGTAGTAGGAGTGGCTCAGTGAGTTGTACGGTCAGTCGATGCCGGACGACCGTTAGTCGGATACTAAAGTATCAGCGACCACAACTAGATTTCTCCGCATCATACCTATTATATCAAGTTCCTAACGTTTTGTACGTCGAACCTATTTTAGGACCAACTTAGTACAACTGCAAGCCTCCACTGTGAAACTACTCTATAACACTCTCACACAATTATCAGACAGAGACCAGCTCGCAAAAATTCATATGATGAAGTCCAGTTAGCACCTTGTGAAAAGGCAGCTCTAGAAACACTGTTAACAGAAAAACCACTGAGAAATATCACAAGTTAACGCTTAATACGCAACAGCTGTAGCAGCTTCTTGGGGTCAAGGCAATGAAAATAATTAACAGACATCAAGAGTCAGGTTGGAAGGCGAAAGTGATGCGAGAAATAAAGGAAATCAGATTTGAGCATTTTATATTAGATGAGCTCCTTAGAAATCCATATATCGCAACACTCAAGGGTAAGAAGATCAAGCGGAAATATAAAATTAAATCTCTAATTGAAATTCCATCAATCAAGGAAATGTTAAAACAATAACTTCAGTTAAAGGCACACATAACAAGATGATACGAAAAACGTTGTAGGTTCTATCGCCAAAATGAAATATTCAAAGCAGAGCTTAAGAAATATTAGAAAGAAATCGGAAAAGCTCCTATACATTTTGAAAATCCACGATCTATCGACAATGTGCAGACATTTGGAAGATTATTTGGAATGGACCCAGCGTAAAGAAAAACAAATACTGGATACACCTCGGCAACAGCAGGAAGTTATAACCACAAATATTGTTAAGCAACCTCTAACAAAATGCCGAAAATAACCAGGAAATGACAAGGTGTCCTAATTTTTCGCTCTGTCATCTGTCATTATTCCATAAAAGTCTTTCAAATCTCTACAAATGCTTATAAAAAATCCCAGTGAAATCCCGGAATGGACTACTGAACGTATTACATACCTCATGGCAAAAACGTGTGATTAGATTTTCCGAAAAATTATAAACCAATAACATGTATCTCCAACACGTATAAGTCGATCACGTCTGTTCTGACGAACCGTACTTACTCTTTTTTCGAAGCAAACAACATTCTTCCAATGGAACAGAAGAAATATAGGAGAGGTTCTTATGGCTACAAAGATCAACTACTGATAAACAAAATCATCCTTCAAAATTGCAGGAAACGATGTAGAAATCTTAGCATAGCGTGGATTGTTTATCATAAAGCCTTTGATAGTGTGCCACACTCTTGGATCCTTAAAGCTCTGGAAATGTACAAAGTCTCCCCTGTGGTAGTAAATGTCCTTAAGCACAGCATGGGAATGTGGAACACTACACTATACCTAAATCACACTAGAGGCGCTGCCATTTCCAACCTTCTGAATAGCCGATGTGGAATCTTTCAAGGAGACTCCCTGTCACCATTTTTGTTTTGTTTGTCCTTAATCCCCTTATGCATGAACTAAACAGCAATATCTATGGTTAAAAACTAGACAAAAATATTCAATCATCAACTCTATATGAGTGATCACAAACTCTTTACTAAAGACGACAATGAGTTGAAGGGCCTCCTTAATATTGTAAAATTTTTCAGTGACGACATAGGTATGGACTTCGGATTAGATAAATGTGCAAAAGTAATATTCAAGAAAGGGAGAATTACAGAAACACCCTCAATAGATTTAGACTTTGACACAAACTAGCAGTAGAGCCCGGCGTTGCCCGGGGATGTAACAGTAAGAGATAGATCAAATATTGAGAATCATAAAGACTGAAAAATAAAATTGACAAAGATTATTGTTTAAGGTTCACGGACACGCATGTCTTTATTAGTTTCTTTTTTTTTACGAGTTGGTCAAACCCAAACTCAAACAAAAACATTGTTTTCAATCGTTATGTGTCTACCGATTGAATAGAATTTTATTATAAACAATTGTCTTTTAAATAGAATTTTTAAAGCATTCTGAATGTAAAAATAAAGAAAAAATTGTGCAAGACAATAAGAAACACTATCGGCCAAAAAAGTGAAGTTTTGTTGAAATCGGTTGAAAAATGTAGGAAATCCGATCCCATATATAAACGAACACACACACACACGCGCACAAACAACCTGGGTTTTATAATAAGTAAAACTCGATATGAGTTGTCCCCTTTCATTCTCGTGATGCCTCTTAATCGTGTTTTCAAATTGATTTCGTGCAAAAACAATTGTGTTTTTCTAATTTTTGGCGCTGTCAGAACCACCGCAAGGTAATTTTACGTCGTTCTGTTAAGTTTTGTTGAAATCGGTTGAAAAATGTAGGAAGTCCGATCCAATATATAAACGTACGCACACACACACACACACACACAATCTGCCTTTTATAATAAGTAAGATATTAGGGAAGTGGAACAATTTAAATGCTATAAGTACCTAGGAATTAGCGAAGAAGACGGTATACATCATACCAAATGAAGGAGTAGGTAAGAAAGCATTACTAACGGCGTGTGCGTCTGGTACTTAATACCGAGATGAATTTAAAAACAGAATATCCGCCATAAGCAATTTGGTTGTCTGTGGTGTAATACAACTTTAATATCCTCAATTAGATATTTGTAAATCGACGACAGTACGAGAAATCTCAATTGCTACTGCATGCATCATCCCAAAGCTGATGTTGATGATCTGTATGTGCCCAGATCCGAAGGAAGCAGAGGATTATTTCAACCAGAACTGTCCTACAAACTAAAACAATTGGCTATCATAGATACCTTAAAACTACAGAAGACTGGATATGTGTCAAAGAACAAAGCAAAATGAAATGCAACCGACCAGATACAAAAACAATAGCAAGATAAACCACTTCATGACCAATACTTTGCCCCTACCCAACAATCGGATGTAGACAAACCCGTACCCATCAGTGCCTAGGAAGTGCAGATTTAAAAGCTGAAACCGAAGGTTTTATGCTTGCGGCAAATGACAAATGCTTGTTAACTAGAAATTATCAAGAACGCATAGGTCTCTGATAAATATCCAGAAGCAATAGAACATCTTGTATCAGGTTTCACAGTATTGACAGCCACTGAATATAAAAGCCATCAGGAGAGAATGAGCCAATATTTGTAGTGGAAATTCTGCAAGTTCTACGGAAAGGAAACTGAAAGAAATTGGTATGAACACACGCAAGCCCGGTTACGGAGAAAGTACCTGTAACAATTTTATGGGACTACACAATACACACAGAAAAACAGTCAAAGCTAACCGCCCAAGCATTGTTATTAGAGACCGTAAACAAAAAAGTGTCTCCTTGTTGTTATGGCAGTCCCTGCAGACTGCAATGTTTTTGAAGAAGATATCAAAATACAAGGACCTTGAAATCAAAATCTAAAAAACGTGGCAGATGGAAACATCAACAAAAGAGGAAAAATTAAAATGAAAAAAATTATATTTAAATAAATTCAAAGAGACTTAAAATGAAGTCAAAGAAAATGAAAAATGTAATTTAAAATGTTATAAAAAAATTACAATTCTTTACATGTCTCTCAGCAGAAATGTCACTGCAGAAATGTTTAACTTTCCGATGCCAATTATTATTATTATTATTATTATTATTATTATTATTATTGTTAGCACAACTATTATCATAATTATGTTTGTCATTATTGCCTCTTTTACCGTTATATTTTCTTTTCCATCATCATTAAAGGCGCACACAGAGGTACACGCACCCCCCCCACACACACACATATATATATATATATATATATATATATATATATATATATATAAAGTTGATGAGGTAAAAAAAAAAAAGGATAACATTATTGACATAAATTTGATACTTATATTTATTTTATATTGTCGGAATTTTCGAACACGTCTGTGTTTTTTTTTTTTAAATAGAGAAATATAATTGATCACTATAAGACTTTCTTTACTTTTTAGAATTAAGCAAAGGTTCTGTTTTATGTGGTACATTTGATCGTGAAAACGGATTGTCTTTTTTCTATGAAGCAAACTGAATGATGTAGAAATATATTCTATGGATAAATCAGTTTGTGCTTCCGACAGAGTTGAAAATATCTGGATGATAAAATCTTACATTATGTAGTTTTGGGTTAATATTTGACAGTTTTAATTTAGTCCTGGTTTCATCTAAAATTGAAAAGGCTATTTATATGTACACTTCCTTTCCTTCCAATGGAATATTTTTTCCTTTTGCTTTGCTCTTCTCCATATCATGACACTATCGATTTTCAACATTCGAATTATTACTTGTTTACCTTTTAATAATAGATTACTATAAAAACAATTATAATTATATATCTTACTGAATAAAAGATAATTTCATTAACACCTGTACCACACTAGCCTACAGCTAAATACACATATTCGAGTAAATATTTTATGTGTATATTCACCAACATCTATCTGTAGAATGTTCCAAGAACGAGATATACATTGAAAAGTCTACCGATTTTTCATAAATTGCCTAAAGGCATATGAAAAATGTTAACACGGATATCTTATTGAAAGGAGAGAAAATCTTGATCTATTCGAAAATGAAACACGTACAATCCGCAGTCTTCATCGGCAACAGTTTACATGAGAGTACACGGTGTCAATGGCAATAGAACCCGACATAAAAACTAATAAGATGAGGATACGTTTTCTCACTTGACACGATTTTAGGAAAATTAGTTTAGTAACAGGTTTTGTTATCGCCAAACGTTTTGATAACCTAAATCACCCAATTAGTACCGCGTTGATGCAGATTATAAAGTAAAACAAAAAAAAAATGAAATAAATAATCGATATAAGTAACAAGAAAGGAGTAATCATTAATTGTGAGTAGACTGCATATATGTTAGTAGACTGAAGGACTTCCAATAATATTTGTTAGGCACATAGGACCTCAAAAGGAAACAAGTACGTAAATTCATCTCTACGAGCAGTATAATAACAGGCTGCGGGTTGTGTAGGTTTTGAAATTAGAAGGTGTATAATAATATCGGAAGGCCTATTAACAAAATAAATTAAAGTACATAGTTATGGAAATAACGTTAAGAACTCAGAAAGGAGTTTGGCACTGCGACATAGATTTACGCTGACATATGACGGCAACAATCTGGCCATTATATTACAAATAAAAAATAACATTGATGGCAAACAGGGTTACCGATGAGCATTGGGAATCACAAACACAACAAAAATCTAAAAAGGAATTTCTATTACGACAAGAACGTCAAAGAAACAGTGGTTAAAAATAGAAGTGAGATTTGAGACATGTATTATACGAGACTCAAATCACATAGAGAAACATACGAGATTAGTGTGTTAATATTTGCAAAATGATAGTATTATACGGAGTAATTGGGTTACTAGATGAAGAAGCGTTGATCATATAACATTAAGTTGCCTATATGCGAGATGATTATTAAAACCCCTCTATTGATGCAAGGGAAATCAGTGAGTAACCACTTAAAAGGTTCGTAAATTGATGGAAGAACAGAGATCACATAGTCAAAGAGGTGTTGCGAATTATTTGGAAGAAGAAAAGTCATGGATTCATGTAGAGCGATGAACCTCTCGGTTTTATAAAAAACATGGCACATATATAAATGAAATCTGATAACCAGGCAATGTTTACTCAATCATCAAAATGGTGTTTGTAGAATGTTTAACAAAGTAGAAATGTTAATCACTGCATCAAGCCCAAAACCAAATTGAGCATTTGCATTTATTTTTTATATAATTTTGAATGAAAAGGACATTTTTCAATATCGAAAAGATCAAAATTAGTTTTTCTTTTCTGCAGCTAGCACAGGTTTCTCCAATGCCACCAGAAATATCCAGATTATTAAGAATAAAAATATACAGTTGCCAATATTCAAACCAGATAGCAAATAAGAATAAGCACTATTGCCATAATCTTTGTTGTCATATTCATGATATTTCGGCCTTTGTACGCCCTGGATTTCTTCAAGTGACTGGAATTACGATCGGAACCCATTATTTCGTCCACCGAGGTAGATTGTTCTATTTTCACGTGCTATGCCTCTCCCGGATGTCTCAGTTATCTCCCTTTAACTCATCTCTCCAAGTTTTTATTCGCCACTGCAGTAGACAAGTATTGAACTCACAAGTCTCTGAATAAAGACATTCTAATTTCTTCTTCGGAATCCAGAGTCCATTGAACATATCCAACAGATTTCAGGTAATACAAAAGAAAATTTCTTCCTGCCAGTAGATTATCGTTTTCTCAATCTTCTTTTTGCTTTTACTATGTCCTTTCACGAGGCGGGCAATCATGGCCCTCGACATCTTCTTGTTAATTACAAATAAAATGAGCGCAGCGATCTTATTTTCACGACTGTCTTTTAATGAGTTGCGATATTTTAATATTTGACAAATACTATAGGCTAAGATTGCAAGAAATACATACATATATATATATATATATATATATATATATATATATATATATATATATATATATATATATATATTTATATATTTATATATACAGAAACATCTGTTGAATATAAAGACATGAACTGTTTCTGTGTCATTGCTTCAATTACAACAATAAAATCAGTCGGGAATATCCAGCTGGGTAAAATGGAGGTATTTGCCGCTGGGATGCTTTTCACAAGACTAATGTTACTGACATATATTCTCAATATACTATTTTTGTGGGGGTGGGATTAATACTCGATATTCTATCTCAAGGCAACATAATAAATGTTCCCTTCAAATGTACAACTCTGTATGAGTTGGCTATTATATTTCGACTTTGGCAATGAATACATACGGGAAGTGAATCATTAATAAATTCGATTTAGCTTTGATGTAAATATCAGACAGAATAACATTTCATCATGTCGAGGGAAGAAATAATAATAGACTGATATGAAAGTAAAGCGTAATTCAGAAATCTGGAGAGCCTGTATGAAGGAAGAAATTTGAGAAATAATAATAAAAATTGGGGAAATGAGAACATTACATATGATAGTTATAATATAAAATGGCATCATAAAACAATTTAAAGAAAGACAATAAAATCTCATATAAAATCAATAAAGAAGAAAGATGAAGAAAACAAAATGAAAAGTTTGCAGTGAAATTAATGGACAAAGAAAATACGTATATATTTTTTAAATCCTGTTGAAAATTTAATCGGCACATAAAGTTCCAAATCCGGTTGAGATAATTTGAATTTATTTAGACGGAGAGACATAGTTGTTTATTAAATGTCTCGGAACTGAGTCAAGCTAAGCAATTCTGTGGAAGATTGTACAATATATAGTAAAGAATTAAAATGAAACAATGGAATTTTAATTTCATTTTAGCGAAGGAACTAATCATTTGGTACAAAGAACATACCGAGAAAAATTTGAATACAATTATATGAGAAAGTAATTTATTAAGAAGAAAACATATAGAAAGTGTTAAGTTCGAATCTGTGGACAATATAGATTCTATGGATGAATAGGAATTGAAATTACATCCTGCTGGTTATAAAAACTAATGCATTGTTGGATTAAGCTGTCTACCCTTCTGGTGCAGATGAGTTCAGCCCAGATACATTTAAAGTAATGTTTTGTTGTTTCTATAAATGGGAGAACTTTAGTTGTCTGGTTAATTCTTGTCAAAGTAATTCAGGAATAAACATATTTTCTGCTTCCTGGATAATATCCCTTAAATAATTTAAATACAAAGCACACTGATATCTGAGTTTTTCTGCATTAAACTACATACGGTTTCATAGAGTACATCGCTTTTGTAAGCAAAACAACTGCTATTAGAATGCGGGATAATTAAAGACAGCTGCGTTGCAAAAAACAAAAATACGGAAAAAAAGTGGCAGGAAGCTGAATAAGGGTATACCAGTTTATGTATCTGGGTACATAAAACAGAATAAATAGATCTAATCGACTCCGTATACTCCCTGGTTCAGTAGATCTATATTTATCCATTGTTAATTAGCTTGGGTAGAAGGTCTGATACTACTTTTTAACGGCGCTGATTTTGTGGCAAGAAATAATAGATATTACAAGCAATATATAGATATTAGGAATAGGTCAGTAAATGGACGTTTAGGTTAAGGAACTAGCTGACATATACAGAATATTAAGAATAAAAATATACAATTCACAATATCCATGCCAGATAGCAATAAAAAATATAAAAATAAATGAATAAATACATTCTAATTTCTACTTTGGAGTCTTGACTTCATTGATCATATACAAAAGATTTCAGGAGATACAGGAAAAAATATTCCTGGAAGTAGATTATAATTTTATCCGTTTTCTTCTTGCTTTTACTATGTTCTTTCAGGAGGTCGGCGATCAGGGCTCTCCACATCTTCATCTCTTTTGTGGCTTAAATTTACGCCTGACCGCGTTAACATCCATCTTTATAGATGTTCACATTCACTAATCTCTGTTTCTTACTGCTTCTATAGGTTTTATTGTTTCCATTGTGTGTTTAATTACTTATTGAAATTACTATTATTACTACTACTACTACTATTATATCCATAGAATTATGTGTTTATAAACATTTCCGTTCGGGTTCTTACCAGAGTCCTAAGGTCAGAAATGGCTTAATGACATTTTCCACTGATCATTTTGTTAAAAGGAAAACCTCAGATCACACACCTTTGATATAGATAAAGCTTTCCGTAATGTATGAGCTGTAATTGTGAGTACAATCTTTTTTGAATTTTTAAGGTATATGCCACAAGGAATGTCTTCACTGAATCTGTCGGAAAATTTTCTAATCATTCCGTCGACTACAATTAGAATTATTGATGTATTTATGTGCTATATTTTTCAGATTTCCATTTCATGATACTTGCATTTTGAGATTTCTGAACATCTACAAAGATACATTACAATCGTCAGGAACAGCCATGTCAACATTATTTTATTGCTGTCTTTGATTCTGATGTTTGGGCGATTAGCTTTAAATTGTTCTGTTTGTGTGTAGTGCGATGTCCCATAAAGTTGTTACAGGTACTATCTCTGTAATAGGAGCTGGATAATGTTCGTATCAGTTTCTTACAGTTTCATTCCCGTAAATGTTGCATATTTTTCTGTGCAGATATAGGCCTAATCAAAGATACCGACTTTTATTTTCATTGGGTGCTAACACCGTGTAATCTGATACAAGATGGGCAATTATTTCTGGATATTTATCACAGACATTGACGTTTCATTATGTGTGCCTAATAATTTCTAGTTAGCAAGCTTTGGTCTCGGACAGCAAGAATAAAATCGGTTACAGCATTTAACCCTACACAAAGTAGCAATGATAGATATGGGGATTTGTCTATATCAGCTTGTTTGTTACGGGCAGAAGAGGCTTATCTTGCCATCGTTTCTGTATTTGGTACATTGCATTCTCGTTTATTGTTTCATTTTTTTTAAATATTTTTTTGCCGCTAGATTAATTGTATATTTTATTTGCACTTCTTCCATACTTGAAATTCCCTTTTCAATTATGTTTGCTTTCCGTATTAATTAATGATGTTTCTTATTTCTTTCATGCTCTCCAGTCTTCTGTATTTTTTCTGGTATCTATGAAAACCGATTGTTGTAGTTTTGTAATGCAGTTCTAGTTCAGACTTAAGATGATGCATGCTTCAGCAAATGAGCAGCTTTTTCGTTGCGACACCAATTCGATTAATGTCAAATATAGTCTAGTTAAGGATGTTGAAATGTGTTTATGTCTGCTATTCTGTTTTGAGAATTCAACTCGTTATTTAAGTCCAGACAAACACGCCTGTAGTGTACTTTCGTTACTTTCTCCTTGATGTGGGTCTGCTCTATTCCATCTCCTTTGCTGATTTCTTAATATTTAAATGCTTATTTTTCTTCTTCTTCTTCCCCAATTGTGTGACAAAATTTTGATCGATTGAGTGTGTTTCTGTAATTCTTTCTTGCATATTACTTTTGCACATTTATCTGATCCGAAATTCATATCGATGTCATCACTGAAACATTTTACAGTATTGAGGATACACTTCAACTGTTTACCTTCATTAGTAAAAGATTGATTTCATCTATGTAGAGGAGGTGATTAAACACATTTTTTTTTTTTTTTACTTTTTATATATAGCTATTGTTTTTAGTGCACGCTTAAAGAGAGATTAGAAAAGAAGCAAAGATTCCTCGTCGGTTATTTAAAAAATTGGAATTGGCAGATCCTTTGATGTGATTTTGGTATAATGTGACTTCCCACAGTTCTATGCTATATTTATAGAAATCTACTGTCATCGAAGAGATTTAGTACATTTCCAAATCCTTAAGTATCCAAGAATGTGACACACTACCAAAGGCCTTACGGCTATCTAACCAAACTGTGCTGAGATTTCTACAATGTTCCTGCAATTTTCCAGAAGCATTTAATTTATCAATAGTCGATCTTACCAATCATATGAATATATTTGACATCTCTTCTGTTCCAGGCTAAGAATATTGTTTTCATCGAGAAGTATGTATTGTTTGTCAGGACAGGCATGATCAATTTATATGTAATGGATTGGCATGTTATCGGCTTATAATTTTTTGAATAATCTATTTCACCTTTTTTTAGAGAGGAGATATGTATTACATTCAGTGATCTATTCTGGTATTTCATTGATGTTATTAATTAGCTTTGATAAAATTTGCAGATGATATTTTTGAATTGATTGATGATGATAAAACCAAAAGTTGGGTACCTTGTCATTTCTGGGGGTTTTCATTTTTGGTATTTTCTTAGAGGTTGCCTAACATCATTCTTGATTATATTTTCCATTCTTGCACATGTTCATCCTTCATTCATTCTTGTATACGTTTGATCCATTCCGCATTTGAATTATATTCCTTTGTGTTGCCCAAATATTCTCCCAATGTTTTTGCACTTCTTCAATAGATGATAGCTTTATGATTCTATAACTGCTTTTCCTATTTCTATTTAGGATTACTTGAGGCCTTTTTGTAATATCTTTGTCGATAGAACATTCATCACTTTTTATAACATCTTGTTCTCTGTGCATTTGTATTTAATTGCAAGTTAATTGTAAATTTTTTTTACTGGTTTAATTTTATATTTCTGCTGGATCGTCTTTCGTGACAAAAAATAGATTTTCGTGAAATCGCATCTGTTGAAACTTAATGCATGGAATAATAATGCAACACAAAATGTACTTAGAACAAAATGTATTGAAACAAGAAAATGTACACAATATTTACATATAGTCTTTTGTATATTCCTGGTAAGACCGTCCCTGGAGAATGTGTTGACTGAGTCGCAGTCTCTGGTTGAATCTCTTGATTCCTCCCTCTCTTCCCGGTACCAACCATATTTATATGGTCGGTACTCCACTATGCAAATTAGGTGGATCCTATCACAACAGCATCAATACCGACAACTAATATATGCTTTCTTTAATTTCTCGCTTCAATTATGTCTTCCAAGTGGGATCTTTTTGTCTGTTGTTTAATCTTTTATTTGTCCTGTCATTAAGTTTGTTCACTAGCTGCTCTCTTACATATATGACATTATTGATTTCTGTGAGGTTCTTCATTATTCTGACCGTTAACAATGTTTCCAAAGCAGCAATCTATGTTTGCACAGTGTATTTATTGAACTTTTCTATACGAATTTTTGGAAGCCAGTCTCTTTCGGATATTTATGTGCGAGTTAATTTGTGGATTATCTGAATGAAGTGGTTTTTCGCTTCAGTAATTTCATCTCTGTTCTTTTCAATAAATTCTGCACTAATGTCGTTTGATTCGTCTTTATTATAAACAGAAGCAGAATTAAGACTAAGGTTCGGTATAAGGCGAGGAAGAAAAGAAAAAAAGTACAAATACTCACGCTACTCTACACGTACGCAGATCAGCGCAGACCGACGCACGCACACAAAATCACAGGCACACACACATGCGCACACACACAGTACGAAAATGACTTGCACCACTGATAAAACTTTTTACTTATATATATATATATATATATATATATATATATATATATATATATATATATATATATATATTGATGCACGTTTCATTAAAGAATATAGACAAGTGTTGTCTATTTATTTTATGGAAATTTTTTCGTAACATCTGATAAGTTTAATAACATTATCGTTGAACGAAGAAAGAAATTCACAATATTGATCCATATTTTTTTTATTACATTCTAAGCTTTCGGCTTACATAAGCCATTATCAAATATGTCAGTTACAACATATTAAGCAATATATGGACAAGGCAGTGATGATAGTCTGTCATTGTTTACATAGATAATTTCAAAGCAACGATAAATTCGTGCATATAAGAGACTAGAAGCGAAAATCGCACCGCATCTCATGACGTCACATATGACCACGCGAGAGTGAATTGTAGAAGTATGGGAAGCCGTTGGTATAAACCAATGGCTTCTGTTCCCAATTATAGACGTTTAAAAATATTTGTAGAGATGCCATAATTATATATATATATATATATATATATATATATATAGATAGATAGATAGATAGATAGATAGATAGATTTTTTGTAAGTAAGCTAAAATATATCAGTAACTACAGCATATTTACATTTATTTTTCAGTCTTTCTCTAAGCTACTATTATTACCAAAATCTTCAAATTTGGTTTCGTCAGTCCACTATACATTTTGCAATATTATGAATATGTTCTTTGATCAACATCATGTTTTATTTTCACGATTAACTCCTAATTAGTTTAAGAATCTCATAAGGGCTAGTGATTTAATGCAGCGTAAGGAAATCGTAAGAAATTCATTGATTTTCCAAAAATATGCTCCACCATCTGGTTAGCGTATGGCTCAAAATAAATTCATATTTCAACAAGACAGCGATCTAAACACTTTTCTAAAATAAGTATTTTTTATATCATTTTTTTCTGCTCGTATACTTTTCCTCTTTTGTGGACATAACATATGTCAAAATTGATCGTATGCTTCATAGGCATGAGTCCTTTTGGCTATTCTTTTAGCGATTATCGTGTATGATTTTTTTTTATTTCTAACTGGATTTTAACCTCTGAATAACATCAAATATGTATATGGATACAGCGTGCTGACCGTCTTTGAAAAATACAGCAATTCTTATTACTCTATATGAACACATAAAACAATCCATATATTGTACAAAAATTGTAAAAGACACTTTTTTTGTGTTTAGATAATGATAATGCTATTTACATTCCTAAAAGTTCCACCTATGTCTTTTGTTTTCTTATTTTGGAGTGAGTAGCATGCTTTTGCCTCCTTTCTAAATACCTGTTCAAGCTTTAATGACGTTAAAATTTTGTACTGTGTTATGTTAAATATTTTATTGCTTTTGAAGAATTTGTGACGAAATTTAAATTAAGTTTGGATAAATTCGTTTCAGTTGTATCTGTTTGAAGATAGTATTAATTTGAAAAACAGAAAGAAATAACTCAACTCTTAATACTGTCTGCAAGCAGGCATAATTGAAAAGAATTTATCCAAATTTAATTTTAAAAAAGAATCTTTTACAAATCAATACAGTCAATGCTTTAGACATTCATCCGAATCGTTCTAAGCATAACTCCGAAACAAAAAATAGAGTTTCAATTACAAGAAGACCAAAAGAGATTGAAAGTTCACTAGTTTCCCAATCTATTGTAGTTTTGCGTGTATTAGCCACATTTGTGTGTGTGTGTGTGTGTGTGTGTGTGTGTGTGTGTGTGTGTGTGTGTGTGTGTGTGCACACCCGTGCCGGCATAAAATTTCTGTCGGCCATGGAAAAGAGTTTCCCAGTGGAGAAAAATATCCGTGTCCCGACACTGTTAAATTATGGTCTAAAAGAAATAAAAAGGGGTGTACGGAGAATTTTCATCCTTTTTCGTCATTAAACAGCGCCACCGCATGGGTGTCTTGGCAGACCCCGTGGGTTTAATCCCTACACCGCGTTGTTATTTAGGGTTATCCTATTATTCACCACGGATTATCTATGTTGTCCCTCTAGATTTAAATATTATGTTCTTCGGAAAACAATGCTCGATTGCAGAATCAAATTTTATTCCTGCATTAATATATTAAAACTCTGTTTATATTATGTAAAATAGGAACCTTGAACACCGATACATTTCTGCCATCGAGTTACCAGCATATGTCTGCTTTAACGATAAAATTATAAATGCTTTGTCGTCAATACATATTGGAATGCAATTTCTTCATAAGTGCGACCGAAAATTTTTTGGCTTAAAAAATTTACAAGATTTACAGAGACAGTGAATGAGAAAATTGTGAGAAAATGGTGGATGTGGTAAAGTCTTGTATCTCAAGTCAGTGAACTTATGCAATGTCATCCTAGCAACATGCGGCTGAGAATTGACAAGAGGTAGAACTAGACGTCGTCGATTATCCAGTGCCAGTAACATTTTGCTTAACTAAATTATTGTGAGACCTGAAACTACCAACACAATAGACTGTTCCAGGCCTATATTAAGTAGGCGACATAGCACTCTAGAGAGTGACAGAGATTGACTGAGAGCTAGAGAGAGAGTGAGAGTCGCGTACGACTACCAGTATTGGATACTAACATATAGTAAGCTCCGCTTACACTATCTCTGTAACCTGTTGTTAATATATCTTTCTTACATCTAATCCGTGTTCTGTGTTTTACTTCTGTGGTCCCAACTTTGGCCCCACATCAATACTTTACCAGTTCCACATCTGTGTCGACGAAGAATTCGAGAAACGCACTCACGTCGAAAACCACAATACCTTGCCAGTCCCACAAAAAGTGGCGACAGAAAAGATTCGAGAATTTCGTCTCACCATATAAATAGCGACAGTACCCGAAAAATACACAAACTCCACGCGTTCCCACAGCAGTGTTCAACGAGAAATTAAGCTGGTATTAA
Organism: Acanthosepion pharaonis; assembly: GCA_903632075.3. Classification (NCBI taxonomy): domain Eukaryota; kingdom Metazoa; phylum Mollusca; class Cephalopoda; order Sepiida; family Sepiidae; genus Acanthosepion; species Acanthosepion pharaonis. Next base: position 3,572,090 of record CAHIKZ030005608.1, read on the forward strand.
TACATTAGCGATTTAAAAGCTAAACACCCAGCGTCTACATATATTCCAAAACCAAACATCAGTGACGAGCAGTGATTCGACATCTACGGAATATTAAAATCTGTACAAATAACAATACGATAACGATTTTTTACACACCCACACACAGAAAAAATAACATTTGTTCGTAAAACAAACTGACAATACAAGAGCAAGTACTACCATTGTACTCAAGTTTTCGAAAAAAACTATCGAAATTTTTTTTATGTAACTGAGTTGAACTCGGGCATAAAATTATTCTCCCCTCAAATTCATTGTGGTGAGTTTTATCTTTTTATAACTACATAAGTGTGGTGAAAAATTATTCAATTACGTTAAAATTAACGGAACCGCGGGAAAAAAAAATAAACACATATAATTGGTTTAGTTTAACTAATTGTCTGTCCATATTTTTTTTTCTGTAAAAGAAAAAAAAAAAGGAACAAAATCTATCAAGATTTTTTTTTGTGTACCTCCTCTTAGTACACGTGTTTCAAAGCAACAAAAAAGCGCTGTCATTTTTAAATATGGAAGATTTTCAAAAAGCTGTTGACCAAATGTTAAAACTAAATTTGGATCAGCAACAAAAATCAGAAGAAAGACAACAACAACTATTTTGGAATTACATAAACAACAAATGGAATTCCAACGAATTACGCTTCAGAATGCTGAACTACAACAGAAACAACTTAAAGAATTACTCGTAAATGCATTAAAAGGCTCAAACTCTGAAAAAGATACAATATTCTCCCAGAGTACAATCTACAATTCAATGGAAACCTTTTAATACGTACCAGAGGAAGACAAAACTTTCCAGGATTTTTACAGGCGATACGAAGATATTTTCAACGTAGACTGTGAACAATGACCCATTAAAAAAAAGGTACGTCTACTATTGAGATAACTGGGAACTACAGAACATAGTCGGTTCGTAGATTTTATACTACCCAAGAAAACGACTGACTTGGATTTTTCAGAAACTATTAAGCTCCTATCGTAACTATTCGGACCGAACACAACCTTGTTCCACAAACGTTGGAAATGTCTGAACACAGTCAAAGACAACCAGCAAGATTTTCTAATGTTTGCATCATCGGTAAACAAGCTCTGTAATGATTTTAAACTAGCCGAACTGACTGCCGATGATTTCAAGTGCTTCTTTTTCACACAAGGTCTAGTATCAGCAGAAGACGCCGAAATCTGACGTTGGGTACTGACCAAGCTTGTGAACGAACACGGATTGACTCTCCAAAAACTGGCAGAGGACTGTCAAAGAGTAATATCTGTAAAGTGTGACTCAAACACTATCGGGGAATCAGGTGAGGCTCAGATTAATAAAATCAGAAGCAAGTATACCTCCTATTCCCCTCAAAAAACAAAAGGCAAATATCATGTCCTAAATTACGCAGTAACCAAAACCCAAATAGGTTAAAGAAACCGCCCGGACAATGTTACCATTGTGGTAAATGACATTGGATGAAATTCTGTCCAGTTAAGAACAAAATATATTGCAAAACTTGCAATAAAAGTGGGCATACATTAACTTCGTGCTGGTACGCCAACAGAACGAGAAAACCCAAAAATAAAATTAGGCAAGCTCAAGCTGACGATATTGTTGATAGGAATTTAAGAAAACATGTAACTGTGGATATTTTCAATAAGTCCATTAAATTCCAGCTTGACTCGGGTTCCGATCTTTCAAACATTAACTGGCGTACTTGGCGAAAATTGAACAAGCCGACCTTATTAAAAACGGATAAAACAGCAAAATCCGTAACTGGCGAAAAGATTAACATTTTAGGTGAGGTAATACTTACATTAACACTAAATGGAGTTACCAAAAAGCTCAAAGCCTAGGTATTGAAAACTTCAGTTAACTTATTTGGAACAGATTGGATAGAAAAATTCAATCTTTGGGATTGCCCAATGAGTACATTTCGTCGCATGATACAAAGTACAACGTCCAATTTGGTAAATCTAAAAAAGGAACTCAAACAACAATTTACCCGGGTTTTTTCTGGCGGCCTTGGGAAATTTACTAAAATGAAAGCTAAGTTCAAGGTGAAGGACGGTGCACAACCGGTATTCAAAAGGAATCGGAATGTCCCTTTCGCTGATCTAGAGCAAATCAACAAAGAGTTAGATAGACTCGAACAACCAGGTATTGTGTCAAAAACAGATTTCAGCGAGTGGGCAGCACCTACGGTCTACGTAAAAAAGAAGTCCAATCAAATACGAGCCAACGCGATTAGAAACATGCCGGCCCCAGATAACGTTCAAGCGTTACAAAGCTTCAGCGGCCTAGCTAACTTTTACCAAGGGTTCATTAAGAACATGCAAAATTTGAGAGGGCCTCTCAACCAACTTTTAAAAAAGGACAAACCATGGTCATGGACCCCGGAATGCCAAGACGCATTCGAGAAAATCAAGAAAACTCTTACTTCAGACCTCTCCCTCACCCATTACGACCCTAGTCTCGACATCATAGTCGCAAGTGATGCAAGCTCGTACGGCATGGGTGCTTGCATTTTACATAAACTGCCAGATGGTTCGCAAAAAGCTGTGGCTCACGCATCAAGATCTCTACTTCCAGCTGAGAAACAAATTTCAAGAGGAAAAAGTATTAAGTTTTATTTTTTCTCTCCTTATCAAAAAGAAAACTCTTTGGAAGGGGGGTATTGTGAGGCCGGAAACTACCTACACAATAGACTCTTCCAGGCCTATAATTAAGTAGGCGACATAGCACTCTAGAGAGTGACAGAGATTGACTGAGAGCTAGAGAGACAGTGAGAGCCGCGTACGACTACCAGTATTGGACATTAACATATAGTAAGCTCGGCTTACACTATCTCTGTAACCTGTTGTGAATATATCTTTCTTACATCTAATCCGTGTTCTATGTTTTACTTCTGTGGTCCCAACTTTGGCCCCACATCATAAATTGACATTGCATAGAATATCTAGTTGTAAATATTACCATTCTTGCTCAGGTTCGATCCCACAAAGGAGTAATTGGTAACGCTCATGTGCAACAACCATAAAGTCATTCAGAAACTTCTCATAGTCACATTTCAGTTTCTATTTGGATGCTTCGTTATGTAAATCCACGGCGCCGATCGTTTACGATTGTCATAAAGAATCCGTTTCTCATTAAAAGTCACTATTTGTCCAAGAAATTGATCTTTCGAATTTCTCCGATGTAGCATCTAATTCACTTCAAAACATCGTACTGCCTAGAAAGTGTCTTTCTCTGCGTACGAAGTGTTTTTCTTTGTGTGGAATGTGGCTTTTTGTAACGAGAATATGTTCTCTGCTTTGGAAGCATTTCATTTACTTTCACATCAATTTATTGAATTCTTCAATTTACCAATTTCTTTAAGATGGTCTGATAATGCTGACACATATGATGAGACATTATTCTGACACCTTGATATAGGTTTTGTTCTATTAGATTTTTTCAGATGTTAATTGTCACAATTGCATATTGACATCCTCCACTACCTTGATCTTCGAGACTTGTATCTTGACTGCGGAATTTCAGAAACCAGCATTTTAATGTTCGATTACAAGTGAATGATTCACCTCATGCTCTGTTATTATTGGTATCAGTTTGAGTAATATTATGGCAAGCCTTGAACTCATGCCAGAAAAAGTAATCAAATCTAATTTTTCAAGTTCAGCAAGTGTTTATAATGTTTTAGGTTGAATCCAGAAAAAAAGATTGATATAAAATTAACAAAGGAAACGTTTTAATCAGACCGAATTGGTATATACAGTAACACGCATAAGTATTGGATACATGTTATTTTCTGTTATAACTCTAGTTTATGTTCGCCATTTTGCCCGATATTTGGTAAGTATTATCTCGTAAAGTTGTTTTAGTTGTATGTGGAAGGAAAGTTAAAAACTCATGGTTGAATCAAAGTTCAAAATTACCCTATGCAAAAGTATTAGAAATTTTCGATAGTATTGGAATGTTATCTCTGACCAATCAGAGAAGCACACAACTGTTTACAAGATAGTGCTACTAATCATCTGACTCTTTGATGTGCATGCTGCAATTCAAGGATTAAAAATGGCAAAAACTAAAGAATTATCCAGAGATGTGTGAGATAGAATCATTGAACGTCACAAAGGAGGACAAGGTTACCGAAAAATTAGCAAAGAAATGAATTTAGCACTAAGTACAGTAGGAAATATCATCAGAAAGTATAAGAAGTATGGCGACGGTACAGCAAACCTTCCAAGAAATGGAAGACGGAGAAAAATAAATGATAGTAATTCAAGATGGATCAGCAGAAATGTGCAAAAAAACCTATCATTACTTCTTCTGAAATGAAAACTGATCTTGAGCGTGCTGGAATTAATGTAAGTAAGGATACCATTAGCAGAGCTCTATATCTGTTGTGTACGATACACCTAATTTACATAAGTGGAGTACCAACCATATAAATATGGGTTGGTACCGGAAGACGAAAAAGAGATAGTAAGAAGAGATCGAATCCAGAGACTCTGCCCGACTGCGATTTAGTCAACCCATTATGCAGGAACAGTCTTCCCAAGAATATACCAAAACTAACTGTAAATATTGTGTACATTTTCCTTGTTTCAATACATTTTGTTAACGTACATTTTGTGTTGTATTATTATTATTCCATGCTTATCCAAGTTTCAACAATATCGTACAGGAATTCATTCAAGATCACCAAGAAAAGTGCCTTTACTGAAAACCAAACATGTCAAAGACCCAATAAAGTTTGTCGAAAGTTATGAAAAGAAAGGTATGAAGTTTTGGGAAAAGGTAATCTGGTCGGATGAAACGAAAGTTGAACTATTCGGAAGGAAAACTGCGACAAGTGTTTGGCGAAAAAATGGCACTGCCTTCAACAAGCACAATACCATCCCCACAGTTAAGTTTGGGGGTGCTTCCATTATGATATGGGGATGATTTTCATCCAAGGGCACTGGTGAGTTACAAGTTATCCATGGTAGAATGAATGGTAGCATGCACAGGGAGATTCTAGAGAAGAACCTTCAGAAATCTGCAACTTCTTTAGGACATGGTCGGAATTTCGTGCTTCAACACGACAATGATCCCAAACATAGCGCAAAATTTACAAAGGAAAGGTTTGAAAATAATGGTATTAGTACTCTCATTTGGCCAAGTCAGTCTCCTGACTTGAATCCAATTGAGAATTTGTGGAATACTTTGAAGGTTAAAGTTCATAAGCGAAATCCACAAAATATCAAGCAATTAGAGGAATTATGCAAGGAAGAATGGGGTAAAGTAACGGTAGATCAGTGTGGAAATCTTGTGGCCAACTATAGAAAGCGACTGGAAGCAGTGACACAAAAGAGAGGCTACGCAACGAAATATTAAATTGATCTATCCAATACTTTTGAATAGGGTAATTTTGAATTTTGATAAAAAAATGGATTCCACCATGAGTTTTTAATTTTCCTCCCACATACAACTAAAACAACTTTACGAGATATTACTTACCAAATATCAGGCAAAATGGCGAATATAAACTAGAGTTATAACAGAAAATAACATGTATCCAATACTTATGCGTGTCATTGTATATATTTTGTGAAACTATTATACTTATATGTTCGGACACGAAATTTTAGAATCGGGAATTATTTTCTGAATAACCTAACAATTAATTATCTGGCTCTACGTTTTGTTCTTTTCCGTCTTAATCTTTGGATAGCACTCTGCTTCAAAATGAAATCGATATAGAATTTTTATTTACAAGCACTAAATAAGATACGTCACGCAATTTTAAATAGTTTAATTACCTGTTTTGAACTTTAGATTCTATGCATTTGCAATATTGAGAAAATACTTGGCAAAATATAATCGAATACATGTCTAAACACGTAATTTATCAGTCATTCTCAAAATATATAAATGCAAATATATGCAAATTAAAATCTGTTGTACTTTACAGCTATGAATCCATTGTGACAAGATAAAACAAAATATAGACTGATATAAATATTATGGCACAATATGATTTGTTGTTGAAAGGGAAAATAGTATTTGATTATGCATTGCGTTAATATTCATATAAGATTCAGTTTTCTAATATGAGGATATTTTTGTATTGTTGCATCTCATTTGTGAATCACAAATCCTTCACTTCGACTTCATAAATATCTGCCGGTAGACAAAAACGTAAACTCAAATGCACCGAAATGATCTCTCTCGTGATATCCTAATGGCTGATATCTACAAATTCTACAGAATGAATAGTAATACAAAATCTGATGATCAAATACGACTTAAAACAGTTAATCAAAAAGAAACATCAATTCCGATATCGATACACTTTATATAGAAAAGCTCACTGCCCATAGTTTTACGCACGTGCGTGTGGTGTGTTTGTGGTGGGGGTTGGTGAATGTAACGTAACGCTTCAACAATGACTATTTATTGGTCTAGATTTGTGTGTTTATGTTCAGCCATTCTTCAGAATTTCGACATATTAATATTCTGCAGTTACTTCCGTCTTCTTTCTGCCATTTGGCTGTCTGTACCTTTTGAGTTGCTTGTAACTATTACTGCCGGAAATATTGGGCTGTTATAGACGACATCAAATGCACTTGCATGAACTGTAAAAGCGTGGCTAATATAGTCAATGGATATCAATCATGAGATTAAGTGCATATATTCAAATGAAATCATTTATAATCAATACAGATAAATATTAATCAATATCATCGGAAAATTGCATGTATTTCTATGCAAATAATTATATTCTTGACAGAAGAGTTTATCAATAATATAATTCTTCACAAAAATATATTATACAACAGATTTTACAATGAACAATGTCATTTCATTTGAATAAATATATTATGTCTTTATTCAATTCAAATCACTTCTATATGATATATTGATCACTCATAACATTTTGACGAAACCAGCAAAAGTGTTTCGTTTAGCCATTATTTCCAGATGAGGTAATCTAGGAATTAAATACTATTTCCAAAGACTGCTCTATGCACAGAATTTTAGTAAACCCGGTTATAATTTCAATCTCTATTCTAGCAAGGTTATTCAGAAAAATGCATTGTTTTTTTTTTTGTTTTGTTTTTTTGCATACATAAGATTTATTAATCTAGGCTGACCGAAATCCACAGCTGTTAGTCATTTCCTGAGATACTTTTTTAAAAAATATCAGCCGTAATATTATTTTAACTTTACGCGCTCTGTGATTAACGGTTTGTTATTACAATCATGAAAGGATAATGACAAGTACAAAATAAATAATATTATTTACAATATGAAATTATATTCGTTATAATTATACTGAGATTAACAGTTTCATTTAAGGAAACATTAGGCAGTAACTGACCGAACAGTTAGCGCTATTGTTGGTTTAACTTTCTAAAAACCTTACACTTAAACTTTATATTCAAATAAAAAAAAAATATTAAGCTGTAAGTTATATCATTCTTCCTTGTCTTTGTATTTTTTTGTAAATAAATCTGAAGATGAGTATTTTCATTTTATTTTGATAATTGAAAGCTTTTTTTTTTGCATAAGACAATTAATTTATTGCAGGGGTTCCTTGAGCCACTTGAATGTTTCCTTGTGGTTCCGCTTCAGCAAAAAGGTTGAAAACCACTGTTCTAGTCTTGGAAAGTTTCAAGTGGTGTCTTTTAAATTTATCTTTGTTTCTGTAGCGCCAGTATCTAAAATCGAATGAATGATTGTCTTTAATAACTAGATGATTCATTCAATTGAAGACATATAAAATCACTGATCTAAGAAAACGGTTTCTCATAGCTTATAGTTCAAAACTTCTAGCGTTTTGGACTTCCATATATAGAAAACGAGAAAGAAAAAGGATTTAATGTATGTCTTAGTGATGGTAAATATACAAAGGATTATATCATTTCATTTGTTTGTATGTAATAAGATAAAGACACACGCGTGCACACACAGACACACACCTATATATATATAATATATATATATATATATATATATATATATATATATATATATATATATATATATATATATATATGTGTGTGTGTGTGTAAAATATAGTTTTATGGTGTGCTATATTTACGGCATAAGTTGCTCAATATCAGAGATAGAGCGTATGTAAATATAAATATAAAAGTTAACATTGAGTCAGCACTTAGAAGCGACAAGCGGTTTCATGCTAGACTCAATCGTCAGGCCGCTTTTTTTGCAACCAGGCACTTCTTAAATAAGTGTTGGTCTTAATCCATTGCATTATATGTTGTCATTGTTTACGTTGAAATAAGTTTCGTTAACAGAAATGATCGATCGACAAAATTGAATTTGTGTTTACAAACGGTAATTCGCACATAAGTAACCAGACACTTCTCTGTAGTTGAATGACACGACACCCCTATCCAAATAACGGTTTACGTACAGGAATACAGGTTCGATTCCTATAAGAGGACGCATAATTTCTACAAAATTTCTCGAACATTCGGTCGGTAAATGTAATTAATACGGTTTAATCCAAAAGGAAGCATTTACTGAAATAAATTGTATATATAAAATAACACACACACACACATATATATATATATGTATATATATATTGTGTGTATTTAGGCAGCATCTTTTCATTAATACACGTTTCATTAAATAATATAGACAAGTGTTGTCTATTTATTTCATGGAAATTTTTTTCGTAACATCTGATAAGTTTAATAACATTATCGTTGAACAAAGAAAGAAATTCACAATATTGATCCATATTTTTTTTAATATAATCTAAGCTTTCGGCTTACTTAAGCCATTATCAAAGATGTCAATTACAACATATTAAACAATATACGGACACGACAGTGATGATAGTCTGTCAATGTTTACATAGTTGATTTCTAAGCAACGATAAACATGCGTATATAAGACGCTAGAAGCGAAAATCGCACCGCATCTCATGACGTCACACATGACCACACGAGAGTGAATTGGAGAATGAAGTATGGAAAGCCGTTGGTATAAACCAATGGCTTCTGTTACCAATTATAGAAATTTAAAAATATTTGTAGAGATGCCATAACTGATTTTGTTTAGGTTGGGTTTCAACTGTTTGATGTATAATGCTTCAAGTATTTTTAGTTTTTGTCTATTGTTTTCATGTCGAAGTGTAATTGTGTTTTCGACAAGTATTTTACGGAATTGTGTGTGCGGGCAGGCATGTTGTTTTAAATGCCTAAAAATGTTAGTGTTTTCATTAAAATGTAGTGTCAAGCGTCGTGAAAGGGAGTTTGTGGTGTGACCAACATAAAAAAAAAATTACATAAAATAAATAGACAACACTTGTCTATATTATTTAATGAAACGTGTGTATATATATATATATATATATATATATATATATATATATAGTCAAACCTAGTGAGCCAGACAAACCTACCCAGGTTTCACCTAAGCGGGTCATCAGGGAAAGCTGGAGCCAGGTTTGACTAGGTCTGCTCTACGGTTGTATTGAGCTCTTTTTAGTTAGTTGTTTACTCGTGTCAGTTTTTTTTCTTTGGACTTTGAAGCTTTATCTGTGCGATTTTTTCGACAGATTGTCATGTTCCTAGTTCTTTCTTTTTTTAAAAAACCTTTTTTTCCTTTGAGATTGATTTGATTATTGACAAATGAAAAATTCGATGTTTTCGAGATATATAGTTTATTATATATATATATATATATATATAGGTAACTATACTGTCTCGAAAAAACATCGAATATTTATATATATATATATATATATATATATATATATATATATATGTCATCGAAAATTTTAATATGTCATCATTTCTTATGTGCATGTATCATTTTAATGGGCAATGATTTCATGCAACCGTAACACATATATGAAATAATACATTTAGGCAACCATCGAGTATTAGGCAGCTTAGTTATGTTAAGTAGTATGCTTTGAAATTTAATATATTTATTTTTATCTCGAACGTTTAGCAGGATTCAACACAGTGCCTACTAGTTTTTCATAGAAAATGATAATTCACGGTAATAATATCCAACCACAGTGATTCCGAGAGTTCTCTTTTCTTAGAAACGGTTAGACGAACAGGAAAATCTACTTAGTCATGCGCTGATGCCACAACGCCGATTACGGTTATGCTTCGTCCAAGACTTCCCGTGTGTCTCTGTGTCTCATTGATTTGCTGGACGGTTGTCAGCGCCAAAATAAGTCGAGTGTCTGGATATATTCCAGCAGCATTTTGTTCGATTACTCATGTGATGGCACAATACATTTTAGGATCATGCAACCCCCAGCTTTTGATCACTACTTGTTTGAATCCTCTAGACAACTATATCTATAGCATAATATCAAGGGAGATAAACCAGCTATCCAACAATACAAAGGACATGTTGAAAGTTACCAGAGTTGTCATAATAAGAATTGTGACTATTTGATTCAGGCATGTTGCAATATTTGTGACCATTCTAGAGGTTGATACGGTTTTGTTGATTCATTGATTGAAAAGCGCTGTTTGTTTCGTTTTTCTATATAAATTGTATATATAGAATTTTTTAAAGAATATAAAAGTATTTTCAAATACATACCTTCGTTAGTCTTTATATTATTAAAATTTACTCTTAACACCAGACGCGCTGTATATGGAATCATTAGATTTAAATGACGTTCCATCTCATCTTATCAATGTCAAATTATCGCGATATATTTGAAATAAGTATTACAAGATTTAGTGCTAAAGTTATGAGGCAACAATCTTTTAAAAAACTTCTAAATGAGATAATAAAATTCAAAGTTTCACTCGAAATTTATTCCTCCTAAATCTACGGGAGAAAACTAATTAAAATTATATAGACATTAGTTCACATAGACAACCATGGGCTATCCAGGGACGACAGTTTCATATCTGTACCCGCTAATAAAAGTGCTAATGACGTAGTTATGAAGAAGCTCTTCAAAATATTCAAAGATTTGAGTTTTAGAATTACTGTTGAGATAAATATGAAAATAGTCCAATTTTTGGATTTGGAATTTAACTTCTGCTGGCACTTTTTCGCAAACCAAACACTTCTCTTAACTATATAACCACCAAATGTAACCACCCGGCTAATTTTATTAAATATATACCTAAATAGGTGGAAAGTAGAATCTCCTATAATTCTTCTACTAAAGAAATTTTCCAGCGTAAACATATGGTGTATAAAAAGACATAGATATAAAAAGACAAGAGTGGGGTCATAATACTGTTTTGTCTTTTTTACCACCCGCCATTCCTAATCGTATAACCAGAAGAAACTTGATCTGGTTTAACCCCGCTTTTAAGTTGCAGTTGAAGACCAAAACTGATAAAACATTCTTCAGACTTCTCGATAAACAGTTCCCAGAAAATCTCTTCTGACAAAGGCTTTTGACAGACGTAGAATCAAATCTGTTACAGCTGTACAAGTAAGCTATTAAGCATAATGAAGAGTCACAATACTAAATCTTTCCAAGCAGAAAGTGTTGGTGAAGTGAAGATGAAGCCATGTAACTGCAGGAATAAAAACAATTGTCCTTTAGACGGTCAGTGCCAAACAGAGGTAGTTATTTATTCAGCAGAGGTTAGCGACGGCAACCATTTTAACCATACGTTGGTTGCACCGAAGGACAGTTCAAGAGGAGATTTTACAAATAACCTATATCCTGTAGAGTTGGGAGTCATAGAAACGATACCAAAATCGCCGATTGTGTTTGAAGATTGAAGGAAATTAATACCAGAGATCCGTACATAAATTGGAGAATTATCAAAAAGGTGAAGCCGGGCAGAGTCCGTGGGAGATTCTGTATACTATGTCAAGAAGAGAAATTGGGTATCGCCATATAACCCAACAAGGGCGTACTGCTTAACGAAAGATCGGAGGTAGTATCAAAATGCAGACATTTATGCAAATATTTATTGTCCATATGAACTGGATGAACTTCTGTCAACCCCCTCTGCCCTCCCCCTAACTTCCGGTGTTGGTATACTATGGTGGTGGAATCATGTACATTTTTCATTATGCTTATTATATATATATATATATATATATATATATATATATATATGTGTGTGTGTGTGTGTGTGTTTGTGTGTGTGTGTGTATATGTGTGTATATGTATGTATGTATCTATATATGTACAAGTATAGGATTGCTGTATACGGATGAAATTCCAATAACCGAAAAATACTTTTCTTAGAAGAGTGTTCAATACACAGTAGAGCAAAATCAAGTGATGGACCTTCACTTGATAAAACATCAGACGTGTTGAAACAAAATTACTATTTTTGTAGTGATTTTATAACATATTTATGTTATAATTTTCGAATAAATTTTATATATATATATATATATATATATATAGAGAGAGAGAGAGAGAGAGACAGATAGACAGACAGAGAGAGGGAGGGTTATGCACGCTTGAGTAATGTAGAGCGGCCTTGATTGAGGAGTCGGAGAGCCGAGTTCGAATTACAGTCGAATCTATTACATTCACTTACATGCTAATATCATTGGGAAAGTTATTAATCCTTTTCTTCTCCCTGAAACTATAGGCAAATAGCAAGACAGGCTGGATTCTGTAGCGTGGGATGGCAACTGTCTAGGAGAAAGACAACACTGAATTCAAACCTGCGCAGGAACGATTGGGGAATTTGTGGCACATAGTCCACCAGGTATCTGTATTCGGCTTTTCAAAAAGTCTGGATGGTTCTGAACAAAACCATCACCAGTATAATCAAATCTCATGTGCGGGCCTCAGCCTGACGCTTCCTGCGAACTGATCTGCTTGACCCTCATACGTCGAATTCAACGGGAAAGACGAGTATATACAAGTCGAGATTCGGTCAGAATCCGCTGGTTCGCCGTGGAGTGGCGG
>CAHIKZ030005608.1:3587500-3635000 GCA_903632075.3 Acanthosepion pharaonis
CTCATTTAGATAATGACAAGCCTTGAGGTTGCTTAACCGAAACCGAGAAAGAATGTCTTGCTATGGTAAAAAAAAAACTAAATGTACAACATTTGGAATGTGGCTCTCTAACGTTTCCGTACCATTGTCCATTATACTACGTGCACATCCGAGTTTATTGAACCAGGTATTCCATGTGGTCATCCATCTCAGGCCCGCTGTTTCTTAACTTCGGTGTTTGAAAGTGATGTTTTCGTAAACTCATTTTGAATCCAGCTGTTATGCTTGTATATATTTCGTTTAATCGAATTGTTAAAATGGCAATGCTTCAATATTTATCATTTATATAGTGCATTTATTTGCTGCTCTTCTTTGTCTTATTTGCTTCTATATTTTTGTATTCATACTGGAGATTATTCGAGGCCACTGACTGGCATCTGATGCCACAACTGCCGGCAATTTCAGTACGAAGAAATCAGTCTTTGACAGCCTATTTGAAAAGGTATTTCTTTATTGTACTTAGAAGATATATCTAGCCAATGCCCCATTTACCATGTTAATGCCTGGACGGACAGTTCGGCTGTATTTCACGGTGATCCATACGTTTTCACCAGCCCTTCCGCATTCAGCCCTTTTATCCTGTCACTGTCCTAAATCTCACGAGATATCTGAATCGGCATTCAGTCTAAGAAATGTAAGGCTGAAGAGGAAGTAAAAATGTGCATCTGTATGAAATTGTATAAAAGCGAACCGAATAAGAACAAGATACACAGTCTCTCTGAATCTATGTAAATGTCTATATCAACACGCATATACTTACACACTTACATACATATGCTTACATGCAGGCACACGCAGATATATATATATATATATATATATATATATATATATATATATATATATATATATATATATATATACTGGAATTTTATTTCAATCGTTCATGAGCTTTCCTTCCAGAGCTTTGATTAATTAATGATGAACATGCCATTTCCGATTATGATCGATTTCATCACGATTCATCTGTTAAGCTTGGTGCGTATTTATTCATTACTATTTTTCATGCTTCTGGAATTCCAGTAAAATATATTTAACCATTTCAGAGATACCCCGGCTGAAACCTTAATGTAAAAATAATGGACAATTTTGCTTTTACACGATTTGGACAATTTTGCTGTTACACCCGGTATGTCTGTAATTAGGATTCTCCGTAAAACATATAATATATATATATATATAATTTCAATATATATATATATATATATATATATATATATATATATATATGTCAAAATGATAGAAAGTGATGTGTAGATCTTCGATTCCTTATTTTAACCAACTCACACACACACACACACACATATATATATATATATATATATATATATATATATATATATATATATAATTATTTTTAAAAATTATAACATAAGTATACTTATGTTATAATTTTTATAAAAAATAATTATATCTGCTCTACTTTGTATTGAGCACTCTTTTAAGAATAGTAATTGTTGGTTATTGGAATTCATTCCGTATATACCAATTATATACTTTAGTATATATATATATATATATATATATATATATATATATATATATATATATATACATATATATATACATATATATATATATATATATATATATATATATATATATATATATATATATATATATATATATATATATATATATATATATATATTTATATATATATTCAATATGCCATTTCATGCTAATGTACGTTTTTTAATTAACTTTTATTATTTTTCTTTGTGTCCCGCCCGATTTTGTCTTTGTTTCGTTTTTGCTTTGGATTTATTTAGTCTGAAAGACAAAATAATTTCCAATGTAAAAGGAAACAAAATTCATCTTCGTTGTCTGATGATCGCCCTGCGTGAAACTCGGTGTAACAATTTGAGCCTAGTTTTTTATGCAGTTCCATTGGTTAGTGTTACTATTCTCATTTTATTTATTTATTTGCTAGAGGCATTGATATTTTGGGTTATTGCTTAGGTAAGAATCTTCCTTTTCTCTTTTAGTTTTCATTTTCTTTTCCATTTTCCTCGTTATTTCTTGATTGTTTGTAGGTTTGTTCTTTTTCTCTTATCATTACAGTATTCTGAAGCTTTACTTATAGTTTAGTTCGTTTTGCTTGTGTCTGACAATACGTAAGTATGTATCTTCGCGTGCGTGTGTGAATAAGTTGTGTGTGTGCGTGATTTTTGTGTGTGCTTTTGAGTCGTTTGTGTGTGTATATGTGTGTGCGTACGTGTAGCAAAATGTGTCCAATTGAGGGAATAGCAATTTTGCAGGGAAAACAGTTTCTGTTTACATTGTGAATTTTTCAATAACACTTCCGGGTGAATAATTTCTGTACAATTTATGTGAACCAAAACTATTAACACAAGGTTTTTCTCTTGTGTATTGTGATAAAGAACCAGATGTATATACACTTAAAACTCGCATAACAATGCAAATACAACAAGAAAGTATCACATCTCCATGGTGGAGTATATGTGTAAAAATCATGAAATAAAACGAAAGTTATTTTCCATTTACAGTATAGGCATTACTAGAATATACTTTTAAAATCAAGTAGAGTTATAATCAAGATAAATGCATGAAGATCTATGTGAACTTCCAAGGAATCCTTTAATGCCACCCTGTATATTATTATTATTCCAATGCTATTAAAATCTTTTATAAATATATAAGCACGCACACGAGCGAGTGCACTGACACACACACATACACGTACACGCACACACTCATATATACGAACTCTTTGCTTTTGAAAATGACTTAACAAACAATCAATAATTTGGAAAAATAATACATGGCTATCCCTAATGAGGACATAAATATATTTAAAACCTGCTGATAATGAATATTATACCACAATTAAATTAAGGATAAAAGAATTATCATGATACTACTACTACTACTGCTACTACTAATGATGTTGCTACTAATACTACTACTACTTAATAATAATAATAATAATAACGACGTTTGGATAGTTTATTTTTCAGGGGTTCATTATTAGAATAAATCTATGTGCTACATTCCCTGCTGCATAGTAAAAAGTCTGGGCTGGTCCGAGTGTTTAAGACTTTCGTTTTCCGACCATATTTCCCGTGTTCCAATCCATGTTTTTTAGGTGTTGAACTAATATAAATGTACGTTAAAAGATATCAGCAACATGGATTGGGTAACCGCAAAAAGGTTTACTCGGATATATTCGGTCAGATATTATTGTCGTAATTCTAAAGGGCATAAAACAAATCAGTCTCCAAAACAATTTTCTTAGTAGGTCTTGACTTTTACATTACACATGTTGAAAAAGGATGTTAAAATATAAGAGCAACAAATTTACTCAAGATACATTTGTAAACATGTTCTTATTAACGTAATAACTTAAAGTAAATGGAAATATAAATAATAATAACATGATTATATATAATTATAGGTGTTGTTTGTATGAAATATAGATTTACAACGTATTAATAATATTGTTTTACTTATATGTATCCATTTAAACGGAATCATTTTACTCAGACGCTTTCGCTGTGTAACATTTCAAATCTTTGTAAGTATTTATCAGATCACCACATGCTATCGCTTAAGTTCAAAACAAAAGAAAAACAAATGGCGTAACTGTTCTATTCTATCATTTTATCTGTCATTTTATCTATCATTTTATCTGTCATTTTATCTGTCACTAATGGTGAGGAAAATATAATGTAATTTATTTTGAGTGATGTAACTCAGGTTTGTGTAGTGTGTTGAGACTTGTTTTAAATTTGTTAATGACATGTTTTTCTTCTTTAATGTGCTTTTGTTCAGTGGTCTTGTAGTCGTATTGATAGAATGGACACATATTACAGTTTGGTAGATTTCTCCAGATGCATTCCTCTATATGTGGGCTTAAAGAGATTTTTCCCAGTATTCGGATACCTCAATTGCTGGCCAAGTACTGTCATCATATGCTGGTGTGGCCAATGTAGTGTTCTTGAAAACATTTGCTTGTCATAATATATATATATATATATATATATATATATAAAGTTATTTGATTGCACGACAAGTTTTTTTACTGACTTTTGTTCTTGTTCGCTTTTTAAGCATTTTTGTAAGAGGTTTTTCATTGTTTTGTTCTTTAATAGATAGTAGGTCGAGTTGTATGTGTCTGTAGATGTGTGTTGTTTGGGTTCAAAGTTAAGGTGTGATCTTTTTTTTTTCTTTTTTCTTTTCATTTCTCGGAGTAAGCGAATATTAGATTGTTTTGCTTTTTTAATATTTTTGATTAAATTCTGAAGATAGTTTCTCTTGATGATTATTAGAATCTTCTTGTCTGAAGTCTTTGGTTGATTTTCAGACTATTGTACAGATTTGCTTGGGTAGATTGAAGGGAATGTTGCTAAAAGATTCTTTCGGATGAGTTTTGAAGTAGGTAACTTTTAAATATATGTCGGTATCTAGTGTTATGTTTCTTTTCTTATTAATATGTTTCAACAAGAATATTATCGTTGCTCTAATTCATAGCAAATTGGATAATAGGGTTTATATTATTAATAAATACTTGGGATGTCAATTAGTTCATCCACAGAATTCCATAAAATGAAACAATCATCTAGATATATTTTCCAATTTTCTTTCAGGTAGTAGACGAATTCATCCGCATAGATTTCCGAGTTCTTTCATAGATTTTTAGTTCATGGCATCCCATGATTAGGTTGTCATATATTGGTGAAACATTTATCCCCATCGCTGTTCTTAGCATTTGCCGGGAGGTTATTTCATTGAACATAAAGTGATTGTTTTCTAAGATGAATTCAAGTCTACCTATTATGACATTTTCATTAATACGTCAAAGTAGCTCACAAAGGGTTGCGTATAGCCAGTAATTAATAGCCCCAATTCAGTAGTCGTGTAAGATATTTCTATATAGATTCAAAACATCTGAGTCTATGTACATGTTCTGCTTTACTTCGTTTAATAGATTGTTGAGAAATTCTAGTTAATCTCGTATGAAGATCCGATAGTGTTTGAAGAGAGGTTTCAATATTCTTGATACTGGATACTTCATAGACATACTGAACAGTTCATTAAGATCACTATATTTATTTCGATTATATATTGAATAAACACCTGTAAGATCATTTTGCTAGAATTTCAAAAGATGCACGATTCTCGTTTCTAATTTTATCAATCGTTTGTCTTTTACGCCTTATCATCTACTTGAAGTCTAATTAAGGCCATCGGATATTTTTAGAATTTGTTTAGAGATAATAATGGTTTACATATGCAAGTTCTACTATTTAACCTATAGGTGGGGGAGAAGATAGGGGATTCATGTCTTTTGCAAATGATTTTGCTCGTAGAGAAATATAAGTAAACCGACTGGGATTGGAACTCCTTTTCAATGCCGAGTCGTTATCCATTATACCACCCACATTTTAAGCTTGTAGCACCTGATATTCCAAATGGTCACTCCTCTAGGTACTAGCGAGGCTCGACGTTGCTTATCTTCTGTGATTGTACGAGAATCCGGGTTTCAACTTGATATAGTCTTAAACCCTCTTTTCTCAAAGTGAAGTTTAGTTATAAATGTTTCTATTGAAAATATATAGATATTCCCTTATATTTGCTTTTTCGTTATCACGATTGTATGAATGGTTTTCAAACTTGTTCTGATGCTACGACTTTACTTGATGTGTTTTTTCTTTCCATTTTTGTTCATCTCTTCTCTAAAGTCGAACAAGCTCTTCATACGCCTTCCATGTGATTGTTTTATTTTTTTTTATGCAAAAGTAACCTTACTTGTCAGAACTCTGAATCCACATTCAACAGTACAGTACTTTTGTTAACTTGCAGTTTCATTTTTATTTTACTATTCGACCGGATTCAGCTTGCGCCGTCACCGTGGTATTTAGATTTTTACTTCAGCAAATACACTAAAAGGGGTTCGGTTACTTGTCAATCAGTAGCAGATATCTGAAAGTAGAGAATAATGCAGCCTGCCAACAGTTGAGCCGGGTTGGTCTTTCGCCCCTTTGGTGCCAATCAAAACTTGGAAAATATTTCATACCCAATGATTTAGCTTAGGTTTTTGCGACGAATGAAAGTTATTCTGAAAGCATGTTCATTAGTATAAAAAAGAGCGCGAAATATGATTCCTCATGGCAGACAAGTATGGCATCCATAAAAGACAGACATCAGATAGTAAGAATGACCGTTCTTTAAATCAGAAACTGATAAATCGAAAAATAATTTTAACATGAAGATTATGATATTTTTCTTTATATCGTTATTTTTAATATTTTTTGAGTCCCAAGAATTGGCAATATCAAAATTTTATTAAAATATTCTCTGCTGGAATGGTTTCTGTATCTTATGTTATATATTTACGCCAGACTTAACTTTTTCTGAGCGTTCCCAGTTTATATAACTAGGAAAAAGCAAGTTGCAATTTTTCATATTTATTACAAATAATGAGATGTGATATGGCTTACAACATTATCATTGAGCCTAGTCACTACCCAGTGATCCCTTGATGATAGCCTATTCTACAAGGCTTTATGTGTGGGTGGTGTCATGTATAAAGTTTTGGAAGGCAAAATAGCCTCTCCGATTTCGAATAGTATTTGGCTTGGTTACATTCACTTACGAGCAAATACCTTTTGAAAAAGTCTGAATCCATCCCTTCTCTTCCCCAGGTATGTGATAAATAAGACATATTGGTTCCTATAGCCTCGGTTGTCTACGAGTCTACTGCAGAACGTAATGACAGCCTATTGGAGGAATTCCTCTTCCAGGTCAATCATAAATTGAATGCGAATGCATCGCCTAAGCTTACAAGTATTTATACGTGCGCCTACAACGCGAAAGAATTTCTCAATATGAAAGTTTTACATGGGTGTTCCGATCGTACTGTATAAAAATTACTCAAGTCCATTCGGCACTTCACGTTTTGGGGACGTATCAATAACGCAGCCCCTTCCCAGAGAAAATGAGCTGCGGTGGTAATGTACGTTTGTGGCTTATTTTAATCATGTCATGGGAGTGCCATGCATACTCGGGGGCTATAGAGAGTTAAATTGAGAGAGAATGCTGGGTACAGGATGGGGTTTGAGAAAAGGATAAATGATGAATGAGGTTCAAAAGGTTAAAAAAAAAAAAACGTGGAAGATCACGGTTGACATTTACATTTTTGAAGATTGTTGTTATCCGGGAGAGTAACTATGCGGAAGTAAAATTCTACTCTCGGAAAGTGCGAGAAAAAATGTTGGAGTAGAAATGACGGGTACATTTAGCAATTTCAACCGTGAAAACATGCTTAAAATCACGTAGTCAGGGTACTAAAAAAAAATAGTTGCCATGAAAATATTTGTAGAAAGAACAGAGGGAAGTCACACTATGTCTCTGAGAAAGTGGCTGAATTGAGATGCTAAGTCATGGTCGTTTACATTGCAGATCATTTGTTGATCCTTCTTTGGATTTTGTCAAGAACCTTGTGTTGGACAGCAGGGACAGCCGCCCAGATATGGTAACAATATTCAATGCACGGACGAAATATAAATGTACAAGATGAACTTGGATGAGAAAAAAAACCTTCTGGCACAAAACAAGGAACCACCTTTCATTGCAGTAAATGTAGATTCACTGTTGATTCAATATAGTTGTCCCACTTCAAGTCAATTGAAAACGTGAGGCCAAGAAAGCGCAGTGAGACGCTCTTATTAAGTCAAAGATTTGGGGGTAGGGTTTTTCTATGGTGTTTAAATGTATGCAGTTTAGTTTTGGAGACATTAGAATTTAAAAGCTAATTCTTGCCTCAGTAAGACTCTGATTTAAGCTTCTTTTCATGAACAGTGGGCAGGTTAACTTTGTCAGCTTTGACAGATTTGCTACTGGAGTGGACAGGAGTAAATGGTAGTATCATTTGCATAAATATATACTTGGGAATTGATGACATCAGGAATATCATGCATAATTGGGTACTGGTAACATCAGGAAGATCATTGATGCAGATCAGAAACAGTGAAAGACCCAGTATAGAGCTTTAGGACACACGTGCGTTCGTGTGAAAGGATCTGGAATCGAGCCTATTCAGGACGACCTTCATTTAATGATTTGATAAGAATGATTGGACTAAATCAAACAATAGTCTTTAATACTGTAGCCCTGAACGTTAAATATAAAACCAGCATGCCAAAACCTGTCAAATGACTTTGCAATATCTAGAGCCAGACCAAAAGCTCCGCCGTTATTATCAAGAGCTTCATATAAATATTCAGTGATAACCATAAGCACACCAGCGCTAGACGGAGCAGAACGGAATCTAAATTGTTTGTGAGATAGGTACGTTGATTAACCACTTCAGTATTGATTAAAGTCTCAAATACTTTGCCTAAATGCGTTGGGGACTACTAGGTTGATAGTTAGAGGGACCAGAAGGTTCTCCAGAATACTTAAAAACAGGAACTTCAAACCAGTTGGAAAGCAGGAATCAATGAGCCAATAATTGTTAAGTTTGGAGAGAACTAGGCCCATTTCGAGAGTGCATATGTTTAAGACGGCGGCTGGTACCCGTCACATCCACTTGCCTTATTGGAGTCTAATATGGAAATGATATCCGGGATCAGTGACGGGGATGTGCGCATATCCTTCAGCATACCCTCAGATGTGGGTACTTCAGATGTTGAGGTTCGAGTTAGAAGAGAAAATCTGAGCAAAGCATTCACATTTATAAGATGTACACGTCAAGACCTCGAATTTATTGAATAGGGGTAGACATTTGAAGATTTTCTGTTGTTCAGGACACTCTCGCAGAGCCGCCAATAATCTCGGAAACTGAACTTAAATAATTACATAAATAAATAAAGTAAATAATAAACAAACTAACAAAACTCTCCTGCCAAAATAGACGTTAGAATAGACTACCCATAATGCAATAGGCTATCTGCAATATATACAATTATTCAAGAAAAAAACGCAACGCATGTTAACTGATGATTGCTTTTGAAGGCTTGAGTCTGGGATTTACAAGTTACGGTGGATTTCTTCTTATTTGCAGACCATAAGCGACCGACTTTCCTCTTACCTTTTTGGGCTTTTCTGATTTACAACTCTTGGCAGTTTTTGGTTTCTTCTAGACTCGATGAATTAATTATGACTGATAGATAGATATATAGAGATTAAAAGATATGACCTTTTGACAGTTTTTTTTACACCGTCATATTCGTACAGTGTGAAAATAAAATACGAAATTAAACAGACATAACTTGTCGGCTGCATTAAAAAACACCAAAAGAACTTTACTATTATTATATATGTTAGCTATTCATAAAAACAAATGTACTAATGAGACAATTTATTTTAGTGTTTATCTATATAAAACGTGTAAGGATAGACAAAGATATATTCTAAATGCCGAGTATTAAGAAGTAGAGGAATTTTCAAAGAAAATATTACTGAAATGTTACGTGATATCAATCCTCCTAGATGGCATTTAAATCTTTGACAATTTTCTTAAAGATGAACAAGAGACATGAAATAACGAAAACGTTGTTGTACAGAAGGATGTTAAGGATAACATGTACCTAACATGTGAGCAGCGACGAAGTCTTATAGAAAACAGATACAAAAAAAATTTATACATAACCTCAGCGGGAGACGGTTGACAATTGTAGATTACATAATGAGGACAGAGTGTCTCGAAAATTTGATATCCACGTGACAGAATGAAAGGAAGATGGACAGAGGAAAGCAGAGGATTACCTATTTAGTGAGCTTAAATAAATGTATGGCGGAAAAAGGTTTAGCAAAAATAACAAAAATACGAAATTTATTTAGAGCTAAAGATAGGAAATTGTGGAGAGCCATGATCCCCTATATTCTGAAGAGACATGTCAAATAAAAAATAAAATTTTGAATTTTAATTTACCGTTACCAAAGATTAAATAAGAGCAAACGTGATATTTTATACCAGAAAATTTATGTGAAAACATTTATTAAGACCTTTTTTATGTAAAATTAACGCTATTCGGTAAATTCAGTGTCGAGAAATCCGTTATTTTTAGATTCTGTAAACGGAATATACCAAGTGTTATCTCTAAACCTGCTGCTAGATCACCTATTTTAAGTCATTTTTCAGCGTACTCCTATAACAATAAAACATATATATTTATGGCAACATAAGTAAGTATAACAATAGTTTCTTTATTTCTAAACAATAACATGAAATAAGAAATTTTCTCCCATATTTATTTATTTTTATTACAAAATTCATCATTCAGAAACGATTTTGTTTCATTAAATATATTTTAATATGGATTATTAATTCACTGTTTAAATCCTATGACATTACACACATTCTTTTTGTCGTGTTGGGAAATAACGAATCAGAAGCTTCACCAAACTATATATTAATTGGAAATTTCCTTATTAAAGAAAACCCAAATCGAAAATGATTGAAGACATTTGAGATAGAATTCCAATTCTTGGCGAGATATTCGCAATGGAATGGTCTTTATTATCTCCATGGTAGCATTCCATAAAGGTTTCCACCTTCGATATTGAAGTCTGAAAAACAATATTTGCCTCTCCCAGAACCAAGTAAATCGTAATGGACTCAGTAATAAATAAATGACATTGATCTGAAACAAGTAACTCATCTTTTATAAAGTCTGAAATCAATGTTGGTATGTCATAGATTACACCGGCACTAAATCTCAAAATAAGAAACGTGGTGGTAGCAACAGAATATTCCAAGAACAGTGAAATACAACGCATAACCTTCCTAGAGAGATGGAGTCAACGGATTGAGGAATACGTTTCAAGAGAGATAACAAAAAGAAAGCGTTACAAAAGAAAGCATTTTGTAGAGAGCCATGATCGCCAACGTCTAGAAGTGTCAAGACTTATAGAAAAGTAGGAAAACAACTGCCTTAATTTTTTTAAGATAATTCTACTCTCGATATTCAGGTGCGAAATTAAAATTTTGTGAGCATGCAACTTGGAATCAAGATGGCAGTGAAAAACTAGTGAGAACATTAAATCCTTGTCTAGGTGAGGATCTAAACCATTTTCTTCTATTCTATTTTATTATTCTTATATTCTTTACATCTACCAAAATGTAATATAAATTTATTTTCTGCTGCAGATGAAACGGTTCGTAGTCTGCAGTTTCTCGAACCCCAAAAAATAATACTCCATCTGAAATACACCGTTAACAGAAAAACAAAACAAAATAACATCATTAGTACAAAAGAAAGATCTATTTACCATACCTATCAAACTTTTTTCAAGTTCCATGAGAAACTTGATTAAGCTTTTCTAAGCCTTTATGTGTGATATATGATTTTATGTATAAGATCGTTTTTCATCCTACCTGACAGAATATCGCGCTAGGATTTTGACTTTGCACAAAAAAAGCTCCGTTGAAACTATAGTGTCTGAACGTGTTGCTATATTCTGACTTGAAAAAAAAAAAAGTTTCTTTATATCGTGTGAATTGAAACTTACGTTTTTTCACCAGCAAGAATAATGACAAACGGAGAAATACATCAGCAGACGGATTTTTATTGTAGAAACATTGATAAGTAGACGCATAGCAAATTGTAATAAATAAATAAAACATTCAAAAATATGTATTGAATTATTTATGAGTAACACAGAAATTTTGTAAAAGCTACATTCGTTTTTCTCGGCAGAAATATGTTTATATACGTGTATAAATGTTTATTTATGTATTTACGTGAAGATGAAGTTGAAAATGCAACCGGAGTCGTTAAGAATATTTCTTTAGAGTAACATTACCGATTTCACGGTTCTACGTTTTCAAAAAGTTAAATTCTCATGATGAGACGTGTGGCCATGTTCTGATCTCTTCTTCATCCGGGAAACAGATCATGGCGGCAAGGAATATGACTCAAGTAGAGATGTTGCAGAGCATTTTGATTTTGTCAAGAATTTCGAGTTATATAGCAGCAGAACAGATACCCAATGCACCTGCACATTATAAATATATAAATGTGCAAGATGTCGAGAAAAATTGCCTAGCACGACGAAGTGAACGAATTTTCCTAGCATTATACCTAGCGATTGATACACATTATAATCATTTCATGTCCTAGATAATTTGAAAGGAGGATGATGCAATGAGTTGCACTCCTGGAACCATTTATCATCCTTCCTGGAGGAAAGCGAAACTTTATAATTCTGTTTAATGAAAGACAGCCGTTTTGTTTTAGAGGCGTTAAAAATTCAAAACAATATTTGACGCAAGTTAACAAGAGCTTGCATATTATTTCCCAGATAAGCTGGCACACTTACTTTATGGGACCGATCGAATTTACTATTAAGAAATTAATTGAGTGTGTCATCAGCATAAATACCGAGTTAGTAATTGAAGTCATCATAAAGTTCCTTGATCGGCATTAGTAAAATTATCGAGCCCTAAGAATAAAGAATGAGTGCAAAAGTACCTACGAAACGTGTCGTATATATGAATTCTGATATATATATATATATATATATATATATATATATATATATATATATATTAAATAAAAACAGACCTGGAAGTAAAATGTGATGATCCGCAGTCCTTTTAAACGGGCTGTGGTGAAATAATTTATTACATGGAACCTTAAAGCGGTCTGCTTTTATTTAAATTATTTGCTCTGGATTTACATTGAGCTCTCTGGATTTTATCCTCCTTAGTTTTGCCTATACGGATTACCTAGTTTTTCATAAACTATATATATATATATATATATATATATATATATATAATCTGGACATGCTATTGTTTTTCTTCCCAAGGATTTTCTATCCAAGATCATCTTCAAGGGTGAATTGATAAGACAAAATTAACATTGATAGTTGTGATTTATTGTCAATACGCATGAAACACGCTGTTATAACTATTCACATATCAATTACATTAATTTGAATAAGATTGAATGTACTTGGGAAAATAGAAGAAATCGAATAATCTAAGGTACCTTCCTTAATGAACATTAAGTTGTTGATACAAGAATTCGAGATGATTAAAATGAAAATGAATGGACATATATCCAGAAGAGTCACGCTTTACACAACCACACACGCTTGACTTGACACAACCACACACGCTTGAAGATACGCTGTATATATATATATATATATATATATATATATATATAGCGGCTTGGATTGAGGAATCGCAGAGCCGGGTTCGAACTCCAGTCGAATCCATTACATTCAGTTACGTGCTAATACCCTTGGGAAAGGTATGGATCCTCTTCCTCTCCCTCCAGCTATGGGTAAAATAGCAGAACAGACTGGGTTCTATAGCCTTGGTTTGCAACTGGTCTAGCTGAAGGACAACTCTGAATTCAAAACCTGCGGAGGGTCGTTTGCGGACTTTGTGGCATTCGGTGCACCAGGTCTCTGTATTCGTCCCTTCAAAAAGTGTGGATGGTCCTGCACAAAACCTTCACCACTATAATCAAAACTCATGTGCCGGTGTCGGGCTGTCGGTTTCCTGGAAACTGATCTGCTTGACCCTCATACGTCGAATCTCGAGGGGAGAGTCGATTATTATATATATATATATATATATATATATAGGCTGTATAATAAATACTTTTGAAAATTTGGGACCCCGGTTCTTCACATTAAAACAAGGACAGATGCCAGTATAATTATATGTTCCCATATCCTTCGTTTATGTGTTATGAATTTTAAATAAATTTTACAGTAGATTCTGCGGTGTTGCTATAGAGACAAGGTTACATTTGTCATTCGTGTACTTTTGTGGCTAGTCTGTCTTCAACATTTAACGTGTGTTGTAATGAGTTAACTGAGATGTCTTCAGTTTAAAAATGGCAGGATATTCATCTCGTAGGCCGGCAAATATGATATTTTACATACGATTGAAATAGACTCAAGGCTGCATCACTGTATCAGATTGCGTTTTCAGATCGAACGCAGCCGCGTCATCCAACATTTGCTACAGTTTATAGTCGCGTACCTGAGACAGCAAGGCAAACTATTGATCGAGGAAGACCAAAATCCACTTGTACGTCGGACCACAAAGATCACTTCCTACAGGCTGTCGTAGTCAATCAACATAAGTATAGTGGGCCTAGTATGTCGCCCTTCTCAATGTATCGCAGGTAGGATATTTCAAGAGCAGCTACTGTATCTATATTTTTTTGTTTATTCATACAGACAATTTTACTGGTTTCTGTTATATACAGTTGCGTTTATATTGGTAAAAAATATTGAATTGTAATGTTTTTTTTTCAGCACGTTATATATATATATATATATATATATATATATATATATATATATATATATATATATAGAAAACAATCAAATCTTATAAATTCTCGTTACATTATTGATATTTTTATGATATGCCAGAAAATAACCAAATCTCTGAAATGAATTATGTTATTTCTTGTCGTGACAAACAAACATTGTTGTAGCGTTATTTATATATATATATATATATATATAATGCATTAATAATTTGACAGTAGAATGAGGGGATACTGTCTTCATTCATTCTCACCTATTTCTACTTTGATGAATGTATATAACAGAAACATCTGTTGCATTCTTCTTTCATGCATTTTTTCTGGAGCACTAGCAAAGTTATTGGTAAGTTGATTGTTCATTTTTCATTGTTTTACAGATTCAATCTATTGCGAAGCAGCGATAAATGTTGGCTTATATTCAAATCGAGCAAAAACTGCTTCACTGTTTTATTCGATAATACTATAGAACATTTATTTACACACTTTCAGAAAAAATACATTTTGAGGAATTAATCCCTAAAATATTGCGTAGATAATCTACTTGCTTATTAAAACATTGCAAATAATGCGACAAGTGAAAAATAAATATTGATACCGGATATTTAACTCTCTCGATCCTGTGACATACTTTTAAAAAAATGTTTATAATTTAACTATCGTAACGTATAAGGATTTATGGTTTTGTTCAAAACACACAGTTACTGATTTTATATAATAAAGAAAGATGTGAACATTGATTTAATTATAAATAAGAAATCAAACTTTGGTATTTTCAATTTTGCATTTATTTTAGATGAATGATTATCGAATTATTATTATTATTATTATTATTATTTTTATTTTTATCATTATTATTATTATTATTATTATTATTATCTATATTCTCCACACTTTGCTGTCTTTTATTTTAGACGTGTTT
Organism: Acanthosepion pharaonis; assembly: GCA_903632075.3. Lineage (NCBI taxonomy): Eukaryota > Metazoa > Mollusca > Cephalopoda > Sepiida > Sepiidae > Acanthosepion > Acanthosepion pharaonis. The sequence continues at coordinate 3,602,726 of CAHIKZ030005608.1, forward strand.
TGAGCATCTTACATTGTGTTTATTCATTGATAGATTGGTTCTTTTTCTACGGCTTATCAACCCTTTGCAGGTTATTTACATTATAAGAATATATTTTGATTAGTAATGATTTAATGATAGAATTCTTACTAATTAACCCATAGACGGATAGTTGGATAAATACATTTCCCATGGTAATTGCGCGTAAGTGAATATAACGAACCCACCTGAAACTGGAACTCTGTTATCAATTTAACACTTCCGAGACATTACCTATTAAACCAGCCGCATATCCAAGATTACTGAATCTGGTATTCCCCAAGTGGTCAACTGTCAATGTAGTGACCAGGCTCGACATTGCTTAACTTATGTGATCTTATAGAAACCGGATATACATTGTGAGAGTTTAGAGTTTCTGAGCTGTACTCATGTGCGCAATCATTTTTTTCTCTGATGGCAAAGAGTTTCCTAAGATATTCTTGTGTATCTGTAGTCATGTTCGGCATTAGTACTGCTCCTATAATAATAGGGTATATTGTCTATGTTTAATTGCATCTTGTAATTTCTGCCGGTGTTTTTCTTTTTCTTTTTTTTTTTCTTTTATCAGACTGGATAGCCATGTCTATGAGATAACACATTACTATGAAGTCGTTTAGACTTGGGATATTTTGGGATATGTCGTCTAGGTCATTTGTTGCTTAGTTACTGCTCAGTACTTGCTCGCCCGTTTCCATGTGTTTACGAACACACTGCCTGTTCCAAGAATTGAACTCACAATTACTTTATCAACAAATTCACGAACCCTCGCTTTAATCATCTGAGCTATTGACCCTTAACAAAGAATTTTTAATATCAGCAAGCAGGTTAGATTTAAATCTTCATGTTCGTCACACGATTGCCCCACTGGATATGTCCTGTTTATCGTCTTGCATTCTCTGTCAGTATGTATGTTGAAATCCGAAAACATTGTGATATCTTCAAATTCCAGCACCAGCGATGGTTTGTATTCATAACATTTTGAATTTTTCATTTTCTATGAGTTTCTGCGGTTCTCATTTACTTGACCATTTATTAGTATCTGCTGTTCAATTATTTATATCCCTTTCTTTTTGTCCTTTCTTTTTAATGTTGTTATCACTGTGTTACGGTCGCTAGACCCTCCGGCCATCATCACGTGATTACCGATCCTAAGAGCCTGTGGAATTTCGAATTGAACATTTTATTTAATCTGTTCCCGTTATGTGCCCTAACATTTCAACTCTCTCTTTCTAAGTATAAATATCATGTTTGTTTCCATCAAAATACAATATATGACTTCATATCGTGTTGAGTTTCTGCCCATATAATGCACGGGAGAGTCGACCGTTTTATCATATAATGCAGAAATTGTTTCCTCTCGGATTTCATAATCATTAACGTGTCATTTTTGATTATTATTAAATTGTAGTAAGTTCTCAGTCCATTTCTCTCGTTAGGCAAACTGACCTGGCAGAGCACATACTTCTACAGGTAAACCCAAAGCAGATGTCCTTCAAACAAGACACTTTAGCTGTGAGCATGTAGTCTATGATTCAATCGAGGAACCCTTCGCTCTAGACATTGAGTTTAGTCTTGGAAGCCCTCCGACAACTGATGGTTTATCGTCAGCACACTTGATGCATACATAGATATGAGCCACATTATTTCTCGTTATGGTACATAGCCGTTTATCTAACAATAATTTTCATCCGACATTTCCCTTGTCTGGTTTTAATCCTGTGAGAAGCCTAAACAATCTCCTAGCCAGAAAAGCTTTGGGGGTTTAGCCAATGACCAGGACCTGCGTTACGTTTTACTTGCCTACATAGAGCCAGTAATATATTCAGTCTACGGAGATGTCAGCATTTAGAAATTACTATTCCCAAAATAATACTTCCCTGTTATTCCTGAACTCTCCAATATTCTATACTATGCTTTCATACCATTGTACTATTAGTACACATAACACAGTTTACTTTATTATTACATGAAACATTTCCAAATGTTATGTAAATTGTTTATAACTTCACTTTGTCTGATATTTTCTCTTATCACAACTTATAACCCAATATACGTATATATGTAAAGAGTACGGCAAGAAGGCATGAGAAAATAGACCAGCAGATACTCTTGGGATTTGAGGTTCTATATATGGAGGATTCTTTTGTTTGACTAGCCATGCATCTGTAACATTACAAATAATATATTAAATGATATATATAATAGTAGGTTAATTCTTTCTTTCAGAAACGCATCTATATTTTACTATTAGTAATGTGAACGTGTAAAATGAATTTGAGATAAATTAAATACTCATTGAATAGTTTCAGTAATAGTAATTGCCCCTTGATTTGGATACTTAAATTGTAACTAATGTTTTCAGCGTTATTATACGGAAATATCTGTACGTAAATTTCATAGATATATATATATATATTTTATAGCAGACAATAAAAATATTTTCTTTATGCTTTATAATTTCGTAAATGCTACAGGGCTACACAAACAACAAAACCGTTAAATTACAAAATAAAATAATTGTGTCGACTCTATATTAATGCGTAAACTGCGCTAATTAAATCAACTTGATATATTGATTAACAAAAACTACTCAAGACCATATGATAAATAGGTACATAAAGCATATACACGCATTCATAATACGTATAAAAGAGATTATTATACGAACATGATGTTCAGATGTACACACTGCTATATATTATTTGCCTAAACATGGTAACGTAATAAAATCATACAGAATATAGTATGGATGTAGTACGGTGAAGAATAATATCCGAGATTGTAGATAATAAGACGAAATAGAAAATCTCATCATCTACGCATTTCCCGCCTTTTCATCAGGGATTCTCAGGCTACAATGAATGATAAAATCTCTAGGAATATGTAGAAGAGTTAATAAAGATCATTTAATAGGAGTAGACATGTTTGTCTATCGTCCGGTTCACAAACCTCCCCGGGATTTGAACAAGGAATAGAAGTTTATCCATTGTTTCCTATTTAGGATTGGGTTATTGGTTCCTTCTAAAATTCTCATTTCCTTTCATTCCAAATAGCCCCTTTTGTCTTAGCTCTCTGGATACCTAGAAATACAGCAAGGCGAGTTGGTTAGCCATGTTAGTATGTTAGCCATCGAGAACACCTGTATATCGTGGAAATGGAGATTCAAAAACTTGATGTGGTCGTTCCAATTTAGAAAATATTCCTGATGCTATAATAAGAGCTGACACAACTCTGAATATTTAAGTCGGTTCTATCAGGCCATCCAATAAGTTCTGTCCGAATTTTGAATAAAGAAAACAAATGACCAAATGTTACATTTAATTACAGATTCAATCAACAATGTATTTCCCTGATTATCTATGACTTACTTCCTTCTATTAACACGCTTATTAATTCCATTACTGTAAAATTCTGTTGGCTTTGATTCGAAGAACTCACAAATGTCAGTTTTAACATCTTCCTGAGTTACAAAAGCTGTTTCTTCCAAATGATTCTGTAAGCTACGAAACAAATGGTAGTCTGAAGGACCAAGATCGGGAGAATAAGGTGCATGAGGAATGTTCTCCCAACAATGTTCTTCGATCTTTTGTGACGTGATTCTTACTATGTGGGGTCGCGCATTAACCTGATGAAACACCACCTCTTTTCGATTCACTAGAGCAGGTCTTTTTTCCTCAAAGCTTGGTTCAGACGCTCTAATTGCTGACAGTCTATTTGAGCATTAATTGTTGCATTAGGTGGTAGGAATTCAAAGTGGATTATTCCTTGGCGATCCCACCAGATTGAAAGAAGAACATTTGCCCATGAAGTTCCCTTCTCGGCTGTGGCTGGGGTCCTTCCCCTTTACCAATCCACTGTCTACGATGCTTATTTCGATAAAAGATCCATTTTCGTCGCCAGTCACAAGTCTATTCAAAAAAGGTGAAACAAGTTGGCGAGAATGGAGAGAAGAGCAGATGTCAACTCTGGATTTAAGGTTGTTTTCAGACAATTCATGAGGCACCCATTTTCCAAGTTTAGGAACTTTTCCAAGTTGTTGAAGATGAACAGTTGTATGGTTTGAACTGAGAACCACTGCCAATTCCTCGACTGATAAAGCAGGATTTTCTTCAAGGGCTGCTTCAAGAAGCTTTTCATCAAACTCAACTGGATGTCCGGTTCGATCTTCATCTTCAAGGGTGAAATCTCCACCTCTGAATTTTGCAAACCATCTTCTGCAAGTTCTTTCATTCACACATTCCACTTCATAAACTGAGTGAATGTTTCTAGCCGCTTCGGCTTCTGAGTTTCCTTTCTTGAACTCATAAAGCATTATGTGCCTCAAATAATTCTTGGGTACTTCCATGTTAGCAGGGTTTTAATAAAAAATAATTAATTTTATTGTTCTCTAAAATAAAATTTGATCAGTTCAAATGCATCTAGACATAAAAATAATGTTCAGCTCCATTAGACATTATAAAATACTCTTTAAATTTTGTTCATTTTAACAAAAACTTAAAATTCGGACAGAACTTATGGGATGACCTGATAAATGCAAAAAATTATCAAATGTGTACTAGGAGAGTAGTTATAATAAAGTTACCCTAACGATTGAAGCAGTTAGTATATATATATATATATATATATATATATATATATATATATATATATATATATATATATATATATGTGTGTGTGTGTGTGTGTGTGTGTGTGTGTGTGTGTATGTATGTATGTGTGTGTGTGTATTTATTACTCGGACAAATTTTATTTATTAAATAATGAAATTAGACTGATTAATAAAAAAAAAAAATCCTCACTATTTTAGAATTTGCTTTCTGTATATTAGGATACAAAACTAAGCTGATATGTATATTTCGACAGTCTGAAAAAAAATTGCATTATAAGCTACTATTAAGCTTTCCTTGATCATCTTCGTGCCCTACGGCAGAGATGGTTTGAAATACGTGGGATCTAACGACGGTTTCCCCTGCTCAGATGGCGGTAGATTTGAGTCACGTCGGAGAGCACATATTTTTCTTTAATAAAAATTCTCAGATATTCAGACCGATAGAAAAAAATGAATAAAATGTAAAGTAAATAAACATGGCGTCTACTCAAATATGAATGTCCACTAAAAATAATTCTTGAGTAATAATTATATATACATATATATATATATATATATATATATATATATATATATATATATATATATATATATATATATATATATATATATATATATAGGCAAATTGTGGAAATTTCAGATCTGAATGTATTTCACGTTTTCATGATGACAAAATAAACTTATTACTAGTCGTTAGAGCTAGTGCAGACATTCATGAGCCTATCACTCTAAACATCACGGTCTTGCGTCAAGGTCGGAAGGTCATTAGAGTAGCAATATCTGTCAAAATATAGCTGGTCAATATAGGTGGTTGCTGGGTACCAACCCGTTTTGCTCCATGACTAGGTGTCCAAAGTACATGGAAGGTATTATTTGCTCATCAGCACTGTCCCGCAAACACATTCTTTGTTCAATTGATAATATAAAAATATCACGGCTGTGTCCATAGAGATGTCATTTAGTTGCCCCTTGTCTCACAGATATGTTAAGTATAGTTCGCAATATCTGAGTATAGGTTCCATGAAGCTTAGAATCTAGGGTTTTACTTAATGTTCAGGTAGTGGCAACATATATTAAAAACGAATCTCTGCCTGAGTTTGCCTGATAATTCATATTTCCAGATAACATTTTAATCAAGGCAATTCAAACTTTAGCTATGCGAATTTTCATACCCTTTTCAGTAGAATTTTCCAAAGATTCGACAAATTATATTGATTCAACTAAGACAGTTTCTATTAAGCCTATGAATTCAGTTTTAGAAACATTGCCATAGAGTCCAACTTCGTTCGTAGCATTTTCTAGATGTTGTAGGAGAACTTTGACATTTTTAATGCTGCCTCCATGTCGTAACTACCGACATAAATACGGACTGTAGCCTTAGACATTTCGAAAGCATTTGTCAGGGTCTCGTATACAATTCTTTTCCATACGCTGAAACCTTATGGTGTCTCCGGATATTGTGTTTAATTATACATTTCTTATCAAAATATATATATAGGATATAATTTACTTATGTGATTAATATACAAGTAAATTTCATTCTGAAATCATGGAATGAGGTCTTCTCATTATTACACTATTTACATTCAGACAATTGTTTTTGTCTTTGTTGTTATTACAACGTCCTCTGGGACAATCTTCTAGCGAATTATTGCGTTGACTAGTAGACTTTCTGACATAGTAATTGTGAGTTCAATCGTTAGATCTTGCATTGTTTACTTGGATTGTGTGGAAACGGGCACACACTAACCGAGCAGTACTAAAAATAAGAAAAAAATAACGAGATATCCGTAGACATGAGTAGTGGAACGAGACAAGTTTATATGTATAGATTAACTGAAGGACCCAGTTCAGAATATCTTGATTAACCCGAGTCGATATATACCTGATGAAACTGTAGAGTACAACAGTCGATATATTGCGATAGCAACAACAAGGATTAGGACAACAGTCCGAATTTAAATAGTTTAAAAATTTATTCTCCAAATTTCAAAAAGGTTTTTTTTTCTCTAAAAAAACAATTTATTTATCATCAACAAAATTTGAAAAAAATGATACTGTCAAATTTGCTTGTGATATATCCTTTGACATTGACAGCACATATAATGTCATTTTGGCGTTATTCCTATTAGACTATATTAATAACCAAGATGCTATGCTTATTTAGAATATTTTGGCAATATATTCTTATCTCTTTATTTAGGATGAACACAAAATCTAGATTATCTTTTGCGCGATCCGTGTGTACTGCCAGTTAAGTAATGCAATTTCTTTCACTTCACAATATTATGTTCCGGCTATTATTAAAACGGGTTTGTTTCATGATGGTATAATCACATTTTCGGGCCTTTTATCCACCTCTAGCTTGGAGTCGTCACGTATTCCTGATTCTGTATGCACATATATATCCATGAGTAATTTTATTAGAAACAGTGAAATTTCATTGCTGCTGGAATAGAAATGGCAAAATCGGTTAAGTTTATTTTATGATAATTATTCAACCTTCATCTACAGAATACCAAGACCACCCGAACAAAAGCAATAATTCAGAAGATGTTAAATAATGCTAATTGCATTTACTCGAAGTTTCTCAGTTCGATGTTCAACGTATCCTTAAATGTGCCTGCAATACAATCACTATTCTAACAGATTTTATTGTTCAAGATTAATGCTATCTAGAAAAGACAGTTCAAAATATATATTCTTTTCAAGAAATCTAATGATGTATTTCATGTTATGTGAGTATAAAAGAGCGAAAACAGTATCATTCCTTGAGCATCAATCGCAAGAATGAAGTCGACTTCATGATTAGAATAATAATTTTAAACGTTCAATTTAACGTTTTCAGCAGCCTGATGTATAAAACTTCAGAAATAGTAATCTGTTATGTAGTATCTTTACTTAGGTCAGCATTGAGCGTGATTGTCATAAAATAACTAGATTTTAATGATTTAACTGAAAAATTAATATTTGTAATCAAACAAAATTGTACTCATATGTTGGCGTATATATTATTAGGTACTTTATTATCCAGATAATTAGTTTGATGGTCTGTTTTGGAAGATTTAAACTCTAAATATTCGACTCTGGATGAAGTGACATATCGCAATGGTTCAGTAACTTAGGTTGGCAACTTTTTTTTTTTTTTACAGTGAAGATCAACCTGTACAAGGTCCGGGGCACACTCGTTTAATGGGTTAAAATTAGAAATGAACGTGTGCCGGCTTTGTGTCGAATCCGAATCGCCTCTTTGGAAGCTCCCATGCTAACCTCTATCACACCGACACAGACAACTGGCAATTCTGGATATAAAAGATCTTCAGGTTGGTGGCAATACTATTTCATTCATTGGAAATAATAAGCGAACAACCATGATGAGAAATGAAGTAACTATATTAAGTAAGTGATTCCCATGCTGTTTTTAACCCCATTTTGTGCAAATACCGTAACAATACTATCCTCTATCTTCTCTCCTGATTTTCTCTTGGCTAACATTGCCTTCGTGTGTGGTATGATTGCTGGAAAGATAACGACTTGAATTCCTCACAAGATTCTCCAGAACAATTAAATCTGAGAGCGAGCTTTCTGGTACTGGTGCATAGTTAAACCTCGTTTAAGTTTCTCTTAAAATAGCAAATGGCGTCTTCTCTCGCTAAAAATCAAATTAGATTATTAAGGCGCACTAGTCTGGTTCATATTTATCTAATATTTTGAATATAAATCCTGTAGAATCAAGTTTTTGAAAAAAATCAATTCCGTATACCTTATTATTCCTAAGCCATTTAGCACAAAAGAGAAAATACTGTTATCCAGACAACATGTAATCGAAATGGTTTAAGAGAACCGATCTATAATGATAAATTATTATGTTTCAGTTAGCTTTTTTCATTTATTTTTTGTTTGAGAATAAAAAACAAGATTTCCTTCCGATTTAGTTTAATGTCTTTTATTTTTCATATTTCTTTTATAATGAATATTCTGTTCAACAAGTTTATTCAGATTTTTATTTATATTTACCCCTTGTTGATCATGTGGTCGACATATATTTTCATCTAGCTTATAACGAGTGCTGTGATTAAATTTTCAATTCTTGTTCAAATTCCAGAAATCGTCAATGACAATTACTTCATAGAACATTGCGATCTTGAAGGACAGAAAAATAATCCGTTATTCTTCAAGATTTATAAACAAGGCATACAATAAAAATTGAATGATAAACATTGCATCATTGAATAAATCTCCAACGTGCCTGCTTATAAAGTTGTACACAGAATACTAATTAATAAGTAAAATCATGCAGAATGTGAATCTACTGAAGGCGCTGGAAATAATGAAGAATATTTGAAAAATGTAATGGGATTTTCAGCCACCTGATCAAAAGTGATGTCTATTAGTAAATATAAGGATAAAATATGAATCAATACCTCATACCTTTATTTATATAGATTTACAGCAACATAAAATATACTTTTCTTTGCTGCTAGTGATAAATTTAGATATTCTTTTATTCATTTCAAACCTAGCAAGTCGTGAATAGCCCGAATAAGAAGGGGATTACAGGGAGGGAATAGAATATGTACGGTAAGCATTGAGGAAAGAAAAAAAGATGAAAGGTACTCAAGTAGATAGATGATGATTGACTTTGCATTTAAACATTTAAGAATCTCAGTGCATTTTTTCAAAAGAATGAGGCACTGCATAGCCTCTAACAACATTGGCTCTCATGATTGCACGCAGCTCAGTGATAAGGGATTAGATAATTGTAAATAATCCCTCCCCCACTCTTCAACCAATTTGAGGTGTTAACACCCTCTGCTGATAAAAATGGATGCTTTGCCCGTAAATTTTCCTCAAACTCTACTTTTTGACTCATCGTGCCCAACTTCCTACTTAGAATTGAATCTCTGTTGAGCGATATGCATATAACACTTTAATGGTTTCTGCTAACCTAGATTCTCACAAAGCATATGGACCCGATGGTATCCCTGTAATAGTCATTAACCACTGTACCCCTGAACTGGCTCTTGTTCTCTGTAAACTCTATAATAAATGCAGCGCTTCCTCCTGCTTTGATGCCTGCTGAATTTCATTATCTGTTGTTCCAGGTTTTAAGACTTCCGGTAAAGCATTCGACCCTTTCAAATATCGGTTTATTTGCCTTCTACCGTTGGGAAACTCCTAGAGGCCCTAATCATTGCTGTATTGGTCCATCATCTCTCATTGTAGGGTCTGTTCTCAGACAGAATATATGGCTTTGGTTTCTCCAGGTTCACTGCTGATGTACTGACAATAATGGCAGAAAAATATCTATCATGCTCTAGATAGATAAGGTGAAGCCCGGACTGTAGCATTATACATCTTTGTTAGGGTCTGGTATAAAAGTCTTCTCGATGAGATGAAACCTTACGGTGGCTCTGGATATATTTTTGAATTGATCCAGTCATTCCTATTCTGAACGGCCACCAATTTAGATCATTTCATGCTTGTAATCTCTTTCATTTACACTGATTACACAACCATTTACTGCTGCCTCGATACTAAAGCTGATTAGTCTAATAAAATCAAAATGGTATTCGATGTTCAAAATGACATCGTGTACGTCATTAACAGGGCTAAAAGAGGCCTTGTTAATTGTAAACCTCTAAGACTAAACTTCTGAGAGATCACTGTCTGTCTTCCATCAGGTCCCGCGAAAGTCTCTTTGTAGATTTTACTTTCTCAGGAGCGTTTTTTTTAAATTTCTGTATTTCGAGTTATTATAAAACATTTCACATTTAGTTATCATCATTTGCCTTGATAATGTCGGATGATGAAACGTGATGGAAAAATAAAACGAATGACTGTTTACCTATTGTCTATTTTCTTCAATTTCTTTTCTTCAGATATATTCTGAGAACACACACACACACATAAGCACACACACAGGCACAGGTAATATTGAAAAATAAGCTATAATTAAAAAATCAAAAAATAAGTTTTTATTTATATAATTCATATTAGAATTAAGCAAAATTATATTCAAAAAGTGTATATTTAATAAAAATCACTATGTTATATTAAAGAATAAAAACATATTTAGAAATGAAAATATAAATATGAGATAAATTATTATACATTTAGAAATAAAAATGAAAAAATAAATAAAAAATTTTGCTTTAAAGATAAGTTAAATCAAAGACAAGACGTATATAAAAATATAAAATTATCCTTAAAAATACAAATTTTACTTAAAGAACAAAGTTATTTTGAAAAACAACCCTAAAATATACAGACAAATATGTATAAGTGATAAAAGGAAATTGCATTTTAGATGTATAGCCTTAAGCAAGGGAGATTTTCTGTTTTCTTCGTCGATGCATAAAACCCTAATGTCTTTAAATCATTGACAATGTCCTTTTTCATTAAGTGAGGAAACTTTGAGACATTTTCCTTTCAATTCTCGCAGAAATCAACTGTTTTATTTCAGTTTTTAATTGATATTCAACACAGTGAATACCTTTGAACTTTTTGATTATGCTACAAGCTGTGAATCTAGGAGCATGTCAATACATGAAAAGAGTTGTATATCTATCAACTTGTATGCACTAACTATTTTCATCCGGTTCTTATGGTTCAGCTCTCTTTGCTATTGTTGCAGAACGAATAAGTTATGGAGATACGAGGCATTTATTTGCTTTTCATTACCTTTTGGAGAGTTATAGAAGCAGGTAAATATTACTTCATTTTCAAAGACCGGTTGTATTAATGTCGAATTAAGAAAAAAAAAGACATTAAAATTGGCATAGAGCAATACTACATCATAATTTCAATAAATGTGTGGGGGGATAATTTTGGACAGTACCAATTTTTAGAAAGATCAATAGCTACCTTCTACCTTCAATTTCTAAAAATTCCACTAATTATTAGAATCAACTATATACCCAGACACACACGCATATATATATATATATATATATATATATATATATATATATATATATATATATATATATATATATATACACAAATATAGATAAGTATACTCGTTTCGAAAAGCCTTCAAATTTTTGATTTGCCAATAATCAAATCAATCTCGAGGGAAAGAAGGTTTTAAGAAAAGAAAGAGCTAGAAACATGAAAGTCTGTCGAAAAAAATCGCACAGATATAGGTTTGAAGCCCAAAGAAAAAAAACCCCGATACGAGTAAACAACTAACAAAAGAGCTCAATACAACCGTAGAGCAGACCTAGATAAACCTAGTGAACAAGACACTATCTGGCTCACTAGGTTTATATATATATATATATATATATATATATATATATATATATATATATATTACTAGGTTTAACCCTTGAATATTTCAGTTTTCCTAGATTACATTTTTAATTATTCAATTAATGATTGAATAGGATTATGCTGATTTCTACGACAGTAAAATAAACATATCGCTTCTTTAAATATTTGAGCTTAACAACATTATCAATATATTGCAATAACAGTCATAACTATGAATCCTGATCGTTATATTAAGAAGTAAGGTTTTCTACGTGAAAAAGATTTGCAATTACAATTTTTTTTCCATTTTCCTAAAACAGATATTAAGCACTTCTAACATACCTTGTCTCTTTCATTATCAATGAAACAAATTAACATCTTTGTCTCTTGTTTTCTGTGCTATCAAAAATGAAGTGTCCATTATTTATGAAATATTAGAAGGAAACTTTAAACACTTGTATGTTTCATTTTTCGTTACTATTTTTTTCTTTGAAATCAGTATGTTTACTATGTCTGTTGTCTTTCTATGCAGGAATATTCCATTATTTATGAGGTATTGGCAAGATCTAACGGTCGTGCAAACTAAGGAACTAATGATGGGAGAGACAAGTATTATATCATATTTCTATATGCATACATATATATCTGTGTAAGATTTGATAGGGTGTAAAATTATTCCTTCTTGCACGTGCAGGCACAGAAACCTTGTATTTCTTCAGTATCGTGGCTTCTACTGTAAATATGCTAAGAGAACCTTAATTACAATTTGTATAGAAACTCTGCATATTCCTGAGGCTTCAACAGTTTCGAAAATCAAGCACGGTTCAATTTTTACTCAATATCAATTATGACTTTATATATATATATATATATATATTCATATTACTAAAATAATATTTTAAAATATAAAGGTTTAAAAATTGTAATTTACATATACTTGGATATTGAAAAATAATTTTACTTACTATGAGTAATATTCCTTCTGTTATAAAGTAATATAGTCTAATATAACTAACAATGAAAATATTTCAAAAGTTTAAAGTTTGTAATTTTAAAATTGAAACTAAAATTAAAGTTAAATTGAATGAATTCTAACCTAAATTTCTTTTAAATAATACTACACGCACTAAAAAGAATCCCAAAAAAGCAAATATAGTAAAATAAAATTAATATGAAATGCCATAAGATGTAAGCTTTTGAATGACCCATGTCCTTTGTACTTACATGAGAAACATTATATCACTAGGTTTATATATATATAAAAAAAAAAAAAAAAAAAAAATGTAACCTCATATACATACTTAAACTTGAATTAATACATAAAGTTTACTAATTCTGAGAAATGACTTAGATAGTTTTGTAGTCTGGGCCATTAATATTACTTAAATAATATCTAAATTAAAAAGTTTAAAATTGTAATTTACATATACTTTGATATGAAAAAAAAATTTTTACTTACTATAAGTAATTATCCTTCTGTTATAAAAGTAATATAGTCTAAATTAAAACTAACAATGAAAATATTTTAAAATTTTTTAAAGTTATAATTTTAAAATTGAAATTAAAATTGTAGTAAAATAAAATGAATTCTAACATGTTATTTATACATACATATGAAACTTTATTAATTGGGTTACATATATTTGAAATAAATAAATTAATTAATTAATAAATAAATAAAGTTTACTAAATCTGAGAAATGACTTAGCTAGTTTTGTAGTAAGTGCCATTAATATTACTTAAATAATATTTAAATTTGAAAAAAAAAAAAAAAAAAAAATTTACATATACTTTGATATGGAAAAATAATCTTACTTAATATGAGTAATTTTCCTTCTGTTATAAAGTAATATAGTCTATTAAAACTAAACAATGAAAATATTTTAAAATTTTAAAGTTGTAATTTTGAATTTGTAATTAAAATTGTAGTTAAATTGAATGAATTCTAACCTAAATTTCTTTTAAATAATACTACACGCATTAAAAAAAGAATCAAAAAATAACACCTATAGTAAAAATAAAATAAAATAAAATAAAATAAAAAATAAAATTAATATGAAATACCATAACATGTAAGCTTTTTGAATGACCCATGTCCTCAGTACTTACATGTGAAATATTATAATAATAGGTTTATATATAAAAGAAAAGTTTACTGAATCAGTGAAATTAAGTAACCATTTCTGCTGTCATAGTCATATACAAAAAAAAAAAAAAAAAAAAAAAATGTAACCTCATATACATACTTAAACTTAATGTTAAAATAATCCTACATAATATAATGGATTCTAATACATTTAACTGTTCTTAAAAAAAGAATATAGTAAAATAAAAATTAAAAAGGAAAATATTTCAAATCGTAGTTAAAAAAAAAAAGTAAAAAAAAAAAAAATCTTTAATTTTAAAAGATGACGTTGAAAATTTTTTACCGTTAACAATTTTTTTTTTTTTTTTAAATTCAGACGACATCCATTCAACCGACGTCAGGTTTCAGTGTAAAAATACATCCTCACCCCTTACCAAAATGTAGCTAATAACTGATACAATGATACTGTCATAAGGAAAATCTAGACACCCGTGTTCAATTTGAGTAGAATATTCTGTAACCATGGAAACGTGATTTTAGCTGTGTATTTAAAACCCGGTAAATTTTAAAAGTTACTCCAAAATTCGCTTGAAGATGAAATGGAACTAATGCTTTTAATTTATTTGCAAAAATAAAATTAGGGTTTTTAGCTTCTATTTTTGAAACATGGTTGGAACTGTGTAGCGAAAATAACCATATTTTAAATCAATTAATTTATAATATTAATGCTCTGTAAATTTACATTGAGCACTATTTTGTAAAAATAAAATATCTATAAGAACACCGGATTTTATATCTTACTGTTCTTTCTTTTTTATTTATATACATATTCATATATATATATATATATATATATATATATATATATATATATATATATATATATATATATATATATATATATATACACACACACACACACACACACACACACATATATATATATATATATATATATATATATATATATATATATATATATATATATACATACATATATATATATATATATTAGCAGTAAAAATATTGAAAAAAGTTTTCATACACACTGGGTTTTATATTAATATATTTGGGTTTTATTATTTCAATTAAGTTCGTCGACTGGTTTCGGCGAGCATGACCATCACCAGCTGAAAAAAAAATCCTGCTTGTTATTAGCAGTGAAGGACATGAAGCGATGACTTTCTGAAGAAAATGGACTTTATCTGCAGTTTTTATTTGTTGTTTATTTCGTTAATTTTCTTCAGTCATTGTGTTGGTAAAACGGCCTCGTTTTAGCTGTTTTTTTAAGATGGAGGCTGTGGAGATTCTGAATTCCCACCTTTGTCATTTTGATAATTTTATTGGTTTCTGGGAAGTGGAAGTGTGTGTGTGTTAAGTGTATGTTGTCATTTAGTACTCTGGGAGTGTGTATATCTGCAAATGTATAGCTTAGTATGGGTGTGTGTATAAGTGTGTGACCTCAATACCTCCGCATGTATGTCTGTTTTGA
Organism: Acanthosepion pharaonis; assembly: GCA_903632075.3. Classification (NCBI taxonomy): domain Eukaryota; kingdom Metazoa; phylum Mollusca; class Cephalopoda; order Sepiida; family Sepiidae; genus Acanthosepion; species Acanthosepion pharaonis. The sequence goes on from CAHIKZ030005608.1 coordinate 3,618,188, forward strand.
ATGGGTACGAAATGTGGGTAGTACTTGATTTAAGGGACTGTATATTAATTATATCTATTTTGTTAAATTTGTGGTTAAGCCTGTCTAGACGAAACATTTGAAGGGGAAATCCATTTGCTTTCATGTTCCAATAGAATATTTCTAATGTTATCTTTTCTGTCTAATTCGATTTTTTAATTATATCAGATTTGGCATCGCTTTCAAAGTCATTTTTCTAGGTAATAATCTTTAGCGGGGAGCCGACTTGATCCGATAATTATTAATTCTGTAGTGAAAGGCTCATTTGAATTTTTCACATAATGTTTCTTGCATAGTGCGCATTCTAAATTATGTTATGAGTTTTACAATTAGATTACTGCTAGATATTTATAATAGATTTAATGACTGAGCTAGTGAACGAATTGGTGTGTCTAATGTTGTTAAAATATAAGCTCCTTTTGTTGTTACATGATTGGGGAAGTCCATTTGTTTTTATTTTTGGTCTATTACAGATTACATTATCATCTGAAATTTAGTTTCTACCTAAAATTTCCTAAAGGATCTTACGTCTACCATATGATAGAGGGCCGGGTTCCTAAAACAAAATTTTAGGTTTTGTTTGAAATGTAGCATTTCCCAGCGAAATTTGATTATCTGAAATAGTGGAGAATGAATAGTTTTGAAAGTGTTTACTAGAAGGATGCGTCTGGATTTATTTTTAATTTTATACATTAGTGTGTCTTTTCTAGGTGTGGATATTGCTTTATTTATTTCTTCCCTGATTACGTGTTCTTTATAGCCACGTGTTTTGAACTAATGCTCGAGATTTTGAGTATGTTTATTTAGTTCTTCATTGCTGAATACAAACACACACACACACACACACACACACACACACATATATATATATATATATATAAAGAAAGAAAATGGGGGAGTGTGAGAGATGGTGCCTGTGTGTGTATTACAAATACATGATTAGTTAATAAGGTATTTGAATATTACTTATCGTTATTCTACGAGTCATTTTATCATTGCCATTACACCATAATCACGAGAGCTTTGAGAGATCAAATTACTATGTGAATTTGTGAAAGAAATATCTCACGATTTCGTACCACTAGCTCAACGATAGACAGTTTCTTAAAAGTGAGCAAGCAAATACAAAAGTAATCATTTGTTCGGCGCTTAGCTACTACAGCAGCAAAAAATGCACGCATATTCACGTTAAATGTCGAAGCCATAAACTCCTTTCCCTAGCCATACTGATGCGGTCGCGATTATGAGGATGCATTTAACCGATAATTTTTTAGTTTTTTATAAGTCATTTTATTTATTTTTTGGAACATATACTGCACTTTCTACTGCATTTCATTGTTTTTTTTTTTAATTTGATCTACATTGCAAAGAGAACACTCTACATATATTGATATAAAATATAATTGGAGACATTATTCGATAATATTATTTTGAGGATATCAGATATTTTCAACACATCTTGCTAAGTATTAACGATCGAACCAGCGTACAGTCTGCATAGGATCTTTACGTATTGCCATATGTTATAATAAGGTTCATTGTAGGTGTAGTGATAGACTCCAGATCAAATAGTTATCATGCTATAAAGATGCTTATCTTTTGCCTGTTTTCACTGAAAGCCGTTTGAAGTGTTTGGTAGTTGACATTAGCGAGTCCGGATAATCAATCCTCAGAGTTTGTGGTATTTAATAAGTGATGAATTGAGGGAAAGAAGAAAAAATAAACATACAACATGATGTTCTGGTGAATCCCATATTATAATAGGCAGCATTGTAGACCTGACATTTTCAGCCATCACGCATTACAAATATGTCCCCAGACACGGCAAAGGAAACTAATGTCAAACATTTACTTGCCTCAAGCATAGGGTGACCGTAGCTAGATTTATGCTTCCGCTATAACATGGACGTACAGCTATGCAATGATATCAGAGGCTAATCACCTATAACATGGCTTTCACGAGCGACTAGGGAGATTAATATGTTCACTGATGAAATTAAATTTCGTCATCATTCAATTGATGGGTGCTTGCGAGTGCAACATAAACCTGAGGAGGGCAAAGTACTTACTTAAGACAAAAAGACCTAACATAAGTCCAATCGCACTCTTAACATAGCGGTTTTACAAGTCAACTTTTTATAGTGACATGCTTGAAGGATATTCTCCTACCTATTCTCATCCCATTACTCGATTAAGATGGTGTGTCAACACAACAAGACAATGTCAATCACGCGATGTCTGTATTATTCAACATGGTCAGCAAAGAGTTCTACATATAAATGATAATTATTAGATCTGTCCACATTGGACATAACATGATAGAATATTCTATGTCCCAATTTGATCCATATATATATATATATATATATATATATATATATATATATATATATATATATATATATATATATATTATAAATTAATTGATTTAAAATATGTTTTTTTTTCGCTACACAGTTCCAACCATGTTTCAAAAATAGAAGCTAAAAACCCCGAATTTAATTTTGCAATTAAATTAAAAGCATTAGTTCCATTTCATCTTCAAGCGAATTTTGGAGTATGCACATTTCATTGAATATCACAGAAAGGTGGTTTAGATTTTCATACAATTTCTCATGCAATCTAATATATTTTTTCAGTTGATAAATTCTATAAAAACTGTCCGGATGTTCTTAATTAAGATTTTGGCTATACATTTATTTTTTAAATAATTATATAGGCCACACTACACCATGTTTGACACGAAAACTCAGTCTACATCTTTCTGGGCATAGCTCAATTAGATCTCATTTAAATATTCATGGAGACATACCAGACAATATTCGTAACATACTTGGTGACAACACTAATATAACAGAATCATCTACATGCAAAAAAAGGCTAAAAATAATGGATGCCTTATTAATAAAATAATATCAACTATGAACATGGACACAATATTTGACCGTGTTTTGAAATATGAAAATATTATATAAATACATTATTTACATTATTCCGACTATTGAGCTCATCTTTATCGCCATATTTATCATAACGTTTCGGCCGTTGTACGCTCCGGCCTTCTTCAGGTGGTTGGAATTTCGAACTGAACACTTTATTTCGCTCACTAGGGTAGACTGTTCTAGTTTCACCTTCCATGTTTGATGGATGTCAGTTATCAGTTATCTCCTGATAATTTCCCTCTGTAAGTTCTCCACTGCCTTAACCATCCCACAGTCTATCCCAGTGAGCGAAATAAAGGGTTCAGTTCGAAATTCCAACCACCTGAAGAAGGCCGGAGCGTACAACAGCCGAAACGTTGTGATAAATATGGCGACAAAGATGATGACAATAGTCTGAATAATGTAAATAATGTACATAATACCTCATCTCATAAATATAGACATTATATAAATACATACATGCAACAAAATATTTCTTATTTAACAGTTAAAATATTTCATCCAGAAAATGGGTAAATGTATAGACAAAACCGCTCGGATAAAAAGAAAATTCGGGTAGTTTTTATTTAATTTATCATCTGAAAAGATTTTTTTTTTTTTTAGATCGCATAAGAAATTGAATCAAAGCATCTTGTCTGTCGTATTCAATGAAATGTGCATGAAAGAAGGATTGATCCTAAATACACACACACATATATATATATATATATATATATGTGTGTGTGTGTGTGTGTGTGTGTGTGTGTGTGTGTGTGCGCGTGCGGGATAGTGTGTGTGTGTCCGTGGATTAATGCCATCATTTTAGTTTTTGTTTGGTTGTCCATGACTCACTCTTAGCCTGTTATTTTTAGCTCACATGCACACACACACACACACACACACACACATATATATATATATATATATATATATATATTACAGATTATGTATATGCACATAAAGCTCTCTTAATATTTTAAAGAATTCTTGTAATTTATCGAATAAATTTAGGTACTCTATGAAGCTTATGGATAGATATTCCAGCACTATAATTGCTCTCATCGTCTTCTTAAAATTTCATTTAATCTTTTTGTGTCATCCATAATATCACGGTTTTATGAAAGAGATATTTATGGGCATCGAATATAAATAATAAAACTTCTGGATTCACCTTCAATGTTCAATACACACGTGCACACACGCATGACACTCATTCCTAACGACATAAAAAATCGTTCTTTTCATTATTGAGCTATTATGAAAAAACCACACATGTGTTGCTTGAGAGCAGCTGATACTGTAACAGTGCAGATGATTGGCTCTGAGCCAATTTGGCCAAGAGAAAGATTTACTCTATGGATAAAGACAAGCGTAGGTCAGTAGAAAGCCAGTCGGTAGTCGTTCATTTGTCAGTAAACAAAAATCGATTGATCGGAACTCTTCCCACGTAACCTGACGGCAACGATATTTGCATAATAGAAAGCATACTATGAATACGGGTATGGCTTTTTCCTAAAATATCTACAAACACTGAATAGGAATAAATATACGAGACTTCAGGCCAAACTCTAGTGAGTGGATGGTTAAACCGAATGTGTTCTACGTATGGTCTATTGTACTTTGGAACATCACAAGTGTGTTAATTCATAACCCAATGTGTAAAATCAATGTATATCAAAGCAGAAAATAATTAGGCCAGCGTAGTTTAAAAGATGAACAAAGCAGTTTTCAATACATTTAGACGGTGTAACATTTTATGCAGCCTATTATGACTGCCTAAATGAATATAGGGATACTTCTACGCATTTAAAATTCAATGAATAGTCTTGCAAATTTCAAGTATTTGATCAACAATACAAGCGGGTAATTAATACATTGAGATAAGTCATGTTTGGCAGTGTTTATTATGATGCCGACTACAGGTTAACTAGTATTTGTGGGTTTTGGCATCAAATGCTACAATCACGGTATTTTTTTATTGTTTACAAAGCAAATAATTAATAAGACGAGTCTAAAGCAAGAATAAAAACGCATACTGTGAAATAAAAATAAACATTTTCATTGGAAAAGTTATTGAATATATATCACATAAATCCTGAAATATTACATGGAATCTTAACGTGGTCTGTCTTTTATTCTAATATATATATATATATATATATATATATATATATATATATATATATATATATATATATATATATATCAAAAAGAAGAGAGAAAGAAAAGAGACTAACCCTAGATTTTAACAGGTTAGGAATGTAATAATCCGAGAAGTATCATCTTGGGAGTCAGTTCCACAAAGGAAAAGAGTTGTTCTAGCGGGATTTTCATCTCACCAATGAGGTATTAAATGAATGAAGGTTCGCTATATATGAATGTCATGGCCGTGAGCATTGGCACTTGTATAACTAATGAATGTAATCCGCCTGAAAACTTCCTATACAATAGGCAGAGAACAGCAAGATACTGGCAACGTTTTGTCTCTGGTAAAGCGGTGGTAGGCTGGAAAATAATTCATCACTCAAAAGGCCGTAGAGGATCTTTTGAAATCTACCGACATTAGAAAGTGAAGTCATTGCAGCGTTTCTGCATATATGTCACCATTATGCCATTTTTTACATGATTTTTCTCTTTTATACACATATAATAGAAGGAGGTGTCAGGTATTTACTAGTGATGTAGGGCGAATGGACTATTTTCCCATCGTATTTAGCGATGGTTCATATGTACGAGTTCCACTTGAGATCTGGGTTGAGGTTAATTCGAAACATGCGCTCATGGCACGGGGCCTGCCTTAGATAAAATCGGTTCATGCGATATATGAAAATTCAGGGTAATTTCGGTAATGATGCAACGTCAATACTATCGTTTTCGAGACACTGAATGATACCAGCCAGTTTTTTCTCTTACTATGTCAGAGGAAATATTCAAGCGCAAGTCTCTCGTCATCTTAAGTTATGGAGGTGCATCTCTATAGCGCTGTATAATCAGCATAGGTATTCACAACAGATCTGAATATATTCTTAGGTAGATCATTTATGTAGAGTAGAAAGAGAAGTGGGCAGTGACTGAAACTTGGGTGAGGCCTGTGTTGATCACTTTAACCCGTGTGTCTGGCTGTTGACAGATAACTTCAGAGACCTAGCAGTTAGGAAGGACATAATAAATGAATAGACTCTACCACTGATTCCATAGATGGAGCGCTTATGGTGCAATACTCTATAGTGTATCTTTTCAAACGCCACCGAAATATCTAATACGATTAATGTCTAGTAATCACTGATTCTGTGAGTAATGACTATTATGATATCCGCAATAGACATAATTGAGCAAAATCCGTATAAGGTGATAATACTTACGGAGAATGTTTAATGGTATATAATGAGACAGGTATGAGCGATCAACGTCATTCTTGAAAATAATATGAATCATATTAGAGGAAAATGATTTCTTGCCATTGAAAATATAATCCTTTTAGAAGGCGTGAGCTAAGCACTTGCATTATAAAATAATAAAATTTGTATTTCGTCAGATCTTTTACCACGTCAATTCTGGAAATAAAGTTAGTTTAATGCAAGCAGTCTTTGAAATTATATTGCTCGTCATCAAGTGATTTAACATTAAATTAAAATAAATTTATGAAATTGTTCATTAATCTAAGTTTCCAAGATTGTGTCGATTTTTCAGGAGATTTCATTTAACATAAAACTGTTGAAGATTAATTTGATTCAACGAAATTCAGATGATAGATCTCCGTATACATGCTCTTCTGTATATTTGTGTAGACACGCGTGTTTCTGTTTTCGCGTGTGTGCGCATGTGCGTGGACAGAAAAGCCTACACCGTCAGTGTTTGTGTAATTTCTGTTAGTCGTTAGTATTTCAAATAAACCTATTGAACTTGTGCTGTAAGCAAAGAGTCTCTTGAGATTGAGGAATATACCTAACCAATTGCTCCCCCAGCAACTACGGGACAACAGTGGCAGAGAGGGAATGATACGCTTGGTAACAAAAATAACGCTGCATGCGAAAGCGCATAAACTTGAGGACCAAAATACCCACGGCAAAAACTTCACAAGGCACCGTATCTTGCCGACTACTGTTTCCCACACCCCTGCTTTTATTGGCATGAGACATCTTAGAAAAACCCGAACTTTGACCAGTTCTTTACGGCGTCTGTATTGACGTGTCTTCGTCACAATTTGTTATACATCTCCGGACTCGTGAGATGTGATAAGTAAAATGCAATAACAATATTCGTAATACGATTAATGTAATACATTTAATGGAATAATCTTCACCATGAATGCATATTTTTTTTTTCTGTTTAAAACAGAAAACTTATTTTGTGTGACCTAAATAATCTTAACGTTATGGTAACGCCACAAAAGAACAAATATATAAAAAGGATAAATATATAAAAAGGATAATATTCTAAATGTTTTCATTACGTAATTAGAAAAGCGAAGATTTATGGAATAAATATCTTGATTTTTCTCTCCATGAATGCAATAGAAGTACTAATGATAACAATCAGTACATATATCATTGTTAGATAGGAATGATCGTAGCGTCAGGCAGTGACATCATTCATCCAAATCTATTCCTGTTGCCAGAGGATTCTGAAATGAGCCAGCAAGATTTGCCTCTGGACGACACACACACACACACACACACACACACACACACATATATATATATATATATATATATATATATATATATATATTGGTATCAGTCAGTGCTTCTTCCACTGAGCCAGTTTCACCCGACAGAACGAGTCAGCGAAATCTAGCGTATTGTTTTTAAAAACTTAACCAAACGCCAAAAGATCAATTCATTTTACTGGAGAGATTCGCATTTACGCAGGTGACAGTTGTTTTTAGAATTAGATTGTCATACAAGAGTCCTCAATTGAAAATATATTTTCAAGATATATATATATATATATATATATATATATAAAACATTTTTACGAACTATATATATATATATATATATATATATATATATATATATAAAATATTTTTACGAACTATATATATATATATATATTTATATATATATATATATATGAAATATTTTACGAACTATATATATATATATATATATATAAAAAATGAAAGTACAGTAAGATATATAATCAGATGTTGTTATTGATATTTCTATTTTTTACATATATATATATACATATATATATATATATATATATATATATATATATATATATATATATATATATATATATGGTTGGATAGATGTGAGTTTGTGACCCTGGGTTTCACGCTTTAATAAGTATTGCGCATATAATATATAAATAATTATACATATATATATATTTATTTATATTTACATACACTTTTCAAACATATATATATATATATATATATATATATATATATATATATATATATATATATATATTACTTATTATAAAACGCAGATTTGTGTGTGTGTGTGTGTCTGTAACGTTTATATATTGGATCGGATTTCCTACATTATTCAACCGATTTCAACAAAACTTCACAGGACGATATAGAATTACCTTGTGGTGGTTCTAACAGCGCCAAAAATGGTTAAAATATAATTGTTTTTGCACAAAATCAATTTAAAAACACGATTAAGAGACATCGTGAAAATGGAAGGGGGACAACTCACATCGGGTTGTTTTTGTGTGTGTGGGTTCCTTTAAATATGGGAGCGGATTTCCTATATTTTTCAGCCGATAAAACAAAACTTCACTTTTTTTTTTGGCAGGTAGTGTTTCTTATTCTCTTGCACACTTTTTTTCTTTATTTTTAACATTCAGAATGCTTTAAAAATTTCATTTACAAGACATTTATAATAAAATTCTATTCAATCGGTAGACTCATAACGATTGAAAACAATGTTTTTGTTTGAGTTTGACCAATTCGTAAAAAATAAAAAAAAAATAAAACTAATTAAGACACGCGTGTCTGTCCACCTTAAACAATAATCTTTGTCAATTTTATTTTTCAGTCTTTATGATGGTCGATACTTGATCTATCTCTTACTGTTATATCCCCGGGCAACGCCGGGCTCTACTGCTAGTATATATATATATATATCATATTTTTTATTTTTTACACAAACTCACACACACACACACACACACATATATCATATATTATCATTTAAACAAAAGCAAGTTACGACAAAGATCCAACTTCGTTTCGGTGCATTCAGTTGTTACTCGACTAGTGAGAACCAAAATTGTTATGTAAAATTTTGCTTGTAAGCAGGCCGCGCACGAGTAAATTGTTTTTGTCTACATGAAAAAAAATAATAAATAATATTATTGTTCTACTATCGGTATTGAGCCTTCTTTTGATTTAAAACTGTGAACTTTAGAATTTATATATTATTTTCGTTCTCATCAGATTATATATATATATATATATATATATATATATATATATATATATATATATATATATATATATATATATCAATAAAATAAAATTGCCTGCTTAGAGAATAGACCTTACTAAGTCTACACCTTTGTCCCTGAGACCAATGCTACAAAAAAACTACAAGTCATTTATATGATTTCACTTTAAAACACTTGAAGCTACTATTTAAGTAGCACTAGTTTGATTCATTTCATTTAAATCATTGAAACCTAACAACATTCCTTTAGGTTCAAGTGTTTCTTAAGAAAAAAAGTGGTATTTCTAAACAGAGCAGTGCTACCTTTCATACTAACACCGCTTTAAAGATATGATTTCAGAACCACGAAGATTCTTGATTCGCGTAACTGAAAATATTCTTAGAGATTGATGCCACTGAGAATTTATATACTGAGCCAAAAGATTCCATCGATAATATATTTAATGTGTACCTTGCAGTATTGAATTAAATTGTTATGAATGTCCTGTAACCAGAGTCAAGATCTCAATTTAGAGATGTATGCGTTAGAAAGATTCATATAGGAAACGTAATGAGAAAAGCAAGGGAAGCAATACATAATTACATAAATATATACATATGTTCATAAATGCTGAAGTTAAAGAGTTATTTTAGAACAATTACATTTCCACCATAAAGATATATTATGAAATAAGCGTTAATTTCCATTGAAGATACAGAAATAAATCCCTCTAACGATACCTAAAAACATATCTTATTCATAAATTCAAAAGGGAATCTCATAAAATAATTTTAACGAACTACATTTTTAAATTCTTGGAGAACAAAAAAAACTACAGAAAAGACAACCCACAACAATCATTGAAATATATAAATTAATGATATAATAAATATGCATGTTTGCATTTTCGTCAATTATACACAAGCATTTTCCGTTGAATATATATATATCTTCGTCACAATGTCCACAAAAAGAACCCAACTAATCCAAAGTGATGGTGAAAGAGCCATACAAATAAAAGTGTATATGTGTGTTTAATTATATCTGTGATTGTGTGAGGAAGTGTAATATTGTCTGACGGCGCTGAACACCCCAACCTGCTCTTTTTTGAAAAGAGAATCGCTACATATGATAAACGCTATAGTCTCGACACGGAAATAGAATTGAAATTGTATGTATATATATATATATATATATATATATATATATATATAAAAGTAGATTAGGTGCAGGTGCCAATATATATATATATATATATATATATATATATATATATATATATATATATATATATATATATATATATCAAGAGGATAGCCTCAGGTAGAAATCAATGTCCAGGTCAGAGTAACAATATAATAAAAAAAAACACTAATCTTCCTTGGTTATAATTTATTACATTGGATGTCTTTTTGAATTTGTAGGTCTGTTGTTTGTATCGGGATTACGATTCCCGTGTAATAAATTATAATCTTGGAATATTATTGTGTTAGCCTTTTATTATTATTATTATTATTGTTGTTGTTGTTGAGGGATTCTCCCATTTTTACACAAATGGATTCACCCAGTATATACATATACTACGGCTACGTGAAGACCGAAGAGTCGAGTCCAGAGTGACAGAGTAAAAGGTTGTAGGTAACCGGAAGAGTGAGGGTGAGGCGTTGTAGCAGTCACCGTGAGCGAGCACGTAGACTCAGTAAGAAGTCATACAGCGATACCTCAATACCAAAGACCGTATAGATATTTTGCTACTAACCCGTATTCCTGGAACTACTAACCTGATATATATATATATGTTTATATACATACACACATATATTATTTATATATTACATATGCGCAGTACAAATTGGGAAGCGCTCAATATCAGTGTTTTAGTTGGATTGGTGTTAGTTTGTGACACTTGGTTTCACGCCCTTTGCGATCGTCAGACAAACTGATTAATTTTTAATTTTGTATTTATATGGTTGCGTATATCGGTGTTTTACGGTAGTCGGAGGAAAAATTGTCGTAGGAATGCCATTCATACGTACGCAAATATACATACAGGCACGTTCACTCATTAATGTACGGAGACATACATACACGCCCACTCACTCACTGGAGCTCACAAAAGCATAATCCGATATGGACAGTGTGGGACTGTGCATATATTCGCATCCATGTGTCGTTGCGTGCATACGTACGCAGTTGGTCGCTGTATTTTATGTTGCTTGTGTTGCGACCATCTTTCGTCAGTTGCTGCGTCATCGCGCAGACCGTTCATCTATTTCGTTTGGTTGCAAGAGGATTCAAATGTTCAGGACGATATATCCAGTCAACATCTTGGTGTTTGTCGTGATCACTAGTGATAGTGAACATTTACCTCCATTCCTCTTCCCGCAGGACCTCAGACTCAACATGAACACTTGCATCAAATGCGCTGAGGATATGATGCTGTCCTGGGACAACAAGATGTCTAATGGAAGAACCTATGTCTGTAAATTGGACGCTGCACTAAGTCAGAGAAGCAGGAGAACTCAGTCATAGATTTCAGACAATATTACCCCTTAAATCTGGTTAACTAACTCCCCAGTCTGCAATCCCCTTCATTATTACGTCTGGGATGCAGTTGAGCAAGAGACCAACTCTTATAACAACCAAAGATGAACTGAAAGCTAAGATTATTGCAGCATTCACCAACTTAAATAGTGTGAGTGTCCACAAGATTTTCCGAAACTTCCGTTGTCGTCATATAGCGGTGGTTGAAGCTGATGACTATTTTATTGAATAAATATACTCTTTACTATTTTAAGATATTTTTCTATAATTTTAGTAAATATATCTCTTAAAATGTTTAGGCACTCTTATTTTCATTTTTGGCATTAAGTAGACAGCAGTTTATCCATCGCCCCCTCTCTATATGTATCTGTTGCATTCATTCAAAATGTTTACTTTACAAATATATGTATGTATGTATGTATGTAGTGGGAAAATTGTGTGAAACTCAACGAAAAAATAGTCTTCAGACATAGACATTACAGATTTAAATAATTTTATTTTGATTATAATAATAATCTTTGTTTTCTTTTTAGTTGTAAAAAACAAGTAATATATTTCCTCGCAATCAAAGTTTGTACGAAAAATGGGTTGTGTTTTTTTTTTTACAACACAAAAAAATTATTTGTGTTATTATAGCGTGAAAGATATGTTTAAATTTATCAGGCGAAAATCTAGGATTTACATTATATTATATATGTGTACTTCAACGTAAGTTAGTCGCCAGGCAAAATGTCACTCGATAAATACCGTACAATTATTTGTGCTCTAATTACGTATTTTTTTTATATGTGTCTTTACATTAAGTTTCATAAAAATATTTTGAAACGAGAAATAATATGCAAGATGAACTTAGCAATCAATACATTTAAACTGAATAAGCGAACATTTTAGTATTCAGTACTATTTACATTCCCCGGTCGAATAAACTGAAAGATTAAATCTATTAATTTATTTTACGCTATTTATAAGAATACAATCGGTTCAGTGGAATATAAAAATTAGATTTGATAAACTCAGATGTCTATATATTTTCCAATTTTTTATTTCGTTTTATAGGATGAAAACCATTGTTGATATTTTTTTCTTTCTGTCAGCCTTCAATTTTTCTTGCAAAAGACAAGAGTTATTTGTTCTTTTTCAAAGCCTTAATGACAGTTGAGTCAATGTATCTGATTGGCTAATTAATGTTAATGTGAATATTTTAATTTGAAGTTCATGCGAGACTATTTGAGGTGATGTCATTGTGATCCTACATTTGAACGGCATTTTAGTGATACTACGTGATATGTTGATTTTTGTATACAATTTTTAACGGGTTTCTATACACACACACACACACACACGCATACATACACAAGCAGATAGATAGATAGATAGATAGATAGATAGATAGATAGATAGATAGATAGATAGAGTTGAAAATCAGATAGATAGATAGATAGATAGATAGATAGATAGATAGATAGATATACAGACGGTGAAAGTCGACTCGAGACCGAGTAAGAACGTCCTCACGACTCATAACTGTAATATAATAATTTCAGGGATGATATCCTTGGAATAACCTTACGAAATGTCTGAAAGGTTCCTATGCGTGAATTCCTTTGGGTCGCTAGCACGTTGCACAGAGTTCCAAACAATTTTCAGCACAAATGTCAATAACGCAATTTGAGATGATCATATGAGATTAGGAGTTTATATACGGATTTCAGCCTAATTGAAGGATGAAGGTCTTTCACCGCAAAATGTGTCCTGAAAAGGACGGGTTCCCTCAAACCTAGTTGTGTCACTGCGCTCCTGGACACCAACAAATGTTATTTTTAAGTCTTTGAGCCATATAAATACATACATACATGTTCGCCGTTGTAACGTATAAAATGCTCACCCATCGTTGACAGATCTTGATTTTTGCCATACTATGTACCATGCCACAATTCCCACCAGCAGGAAGCTGATGTTGGCGCAAGTTTATAAGACTACCGCCGTTTATGTGTCCGGTTTTACTGGGTTACATATTACCAGTAGCAGAACTAGATCATGTTACAGTTTTTTGGGTAGCCTTTACTAGAGCCAGTCAAAATGAGCTGACTCGTTTTATAGTTCACCAATAAAAGGGTTAACCAATCAGAAAGCTCAAAATATTCAATGCGACGTTTATAAAGGCAGACATTGTTTTTTTTCTCCCAAAATATCTCCACTGCCAACCTGATATCGAAGACTTAAAGATTTAACAGCCGCTACTTTCTCCGAATCTACACTGGCAACCTCTGATATTAAAGAGATTACGGACTTCACTGGATTTCATATTCAGAGACGAAGGCAAACATGGTTAACAGATCATACATACATGCCATGAATATGTTGGATATGTAGCGAAACGGAAATATGTATCTTCTCTTTATTCTGTTCGATAAAGATAGATCTACTTTCATCGATATTTAAATAGCTATAGAAACTTAGTATTAAAGATAAGAAGATGTGGGGAGAACACGAAAATCAATCCTTCAGTATGGTAGTGAAAACTGAACAATCTCCTCACATGATGTTTTGGAGAAAAACGGAAAAAAAGGACACTTATACTTAACATCAGAAATAAGCAGTTGAAATTTCTATGGCGTATAATTAGGTAAGTTTAAGCAAATTTTATATTCACAGGACAGACTGAAGGTAAATAGAACGGAGTTTACGAGAGGTAACCAAAAGAGAAAATTTATTAAGAGCTATAAATACAGGAATTTGTGGAGAGTCATCATTTCAGTCGTGCAAAAGGGAGAGGGAACATAGAAGAAGGAAGAAGTAAACATCTTGAACCTGTTTTACTTATGGAGTTGTTAAGTTTAAAAAAAAACCTTGGCGCTCGATGCATACACAGAACGTTAGCAGGTAACAAATAAATATGCAACCTGAATATATGCTTTAATGAAATTCTTAGACAATACTACTAGATCTTTTTAATTGATCAGGTCTTTTGGGATACATCTATTGATAATGACAATAAAGCAATTTGCGGACATTTTAGTCGGGCAAGTGTATCATCTAAGCGGAAAATATTCTGGTGAAATATCAAATCGGTTCCCTGGCACAAGTGAAGATCCAGATATAGATATACAGACCAGAGACTTGCTGCAATTAAACAATTCCTAAAGCCCCGTGTGGAAAAACAATTGGACACATTTACTCTGATCTGTTTTATGGGAGTCTTGTGTTGAGCAACTGTGGCCCTTAAAATGCATCAATATGCCTGCGTCGTGACCATCTACATGTCGAAAATATAGTATAATACGAATACATATGAACGATCATTTGACTATTTTCTTCAAAATCGAAACACCAGTAAGATATCACATACAACATGCC
Organism: Acanthosepion pharaonis; assembly: GCA_903632075.3. NCBI lineage: Eukaryota > Metazoa > Mollusca > Cephalopoda > Sepiida > Sepiidae > Acanthosepion > Acanthosepion pharaonis. The sequence goes on from CAHIKZ030005608.1 coordinate 3,633,421, forward strand.
AAATTATTCTTCCAATGGAAAGCCAGCTGTATCGTTCACTTGTAACTCTTAAGCATTGGTGTCAATTCGATAATAAAGTTGCATACTTATCTCACGGTCGGTGACGCGGCTAGTTGTTTTTAGTCCAGTGATGAAACAACTTAAACGCAGATAATTTTGACATATCTACTAACGTTCATGTTTATTCTATCTATCTATCTATCTATCTATCTATCTATCTATCTATCTATCTATCTATCTATCTCCATATATATAGAAAGAGGGAGAGACAGACAGAGAGAGAATCCGGTGGATAATCTAACTTTCGCAAACATCAAGACAACTTTGACAACTCATTTCAACATATATATTTGCCAAAAATTTCACAAAATATATTGAAATACTAAGAGTAAATATTTTCAGTCAAATTGACATTGGCTTCAATCACTGCCTTCAGACCATTTTCGGAGTCTGATGCATATAGTCTGAAAGGTCTCCTTCTTTCACCTGGTGAATCGTTGCTTTCAGTTCATCTTTGGTGTTACAACTGCGCCTCACATAATAATTGAGGGAGTTGCACGAAATTAAAAACATAAAATTGCGGCAATTCACCAATCGCACTATCTATCTATCTATCTATCTATCTATCTATCTATCCGTGTCTTTTAATACAATGAATCTATCTATCTATCTATCTATCTATCTATCTATCTATCTATCTATCTATCTATCTATCTATCCGGGTCTTTTAATACAATGAATCTATCTATCTATCTATCTATCTATCTATCTATCTATCTATCTATCTATCTATCTATCTATCTGTGTCTTTTAATACAATGAATCTATCTATCTATCTATCTATCTATCTATCTATCTATCTATCTATCTATCTGTGTCTTTTAATACAATCTATCTATCTATCTATCTATCTATCTATCTATCTATCTATCTATCTATCTATCTATCTATCTATCTGTGTCTTTTAATACAATGAATCTATCTATCTATCTATCTATCTATCTATCTATCTATCTATCTGTGTCTTTTAATACAATGAATCTATCTATCTATCTATCTATCTATCTATCTATCTATCTATCTATCTATCTATCTATCTGGGTCTTTTAATACAATGAATCTATCTATCTATCTATCTATCTATCTATCTATCTATCTATCTATCCGGGTCTTTTAATACAATGAATCTATCTATCTATCTATCTATCTATCTATCTATCTATCTATCTATCTATCTATCTATCTATCTATCTATCCGGGTCTTTTAATACAATGAATCTATCTATCTATCTATCTATCTATCTATCTATCTATCTATCTATCTATCTATCTATCTATCTAAGTACGTATGCGTGTATTTATGTATATATTTGTATATAGTATTATTATATAGCGTTAAAATATCATTTATGTTTTATCCCTATCTTAATTACTTATAGATGAGCATCTAGAGACATTTGTTTGCGGTAAAGTGATAGATTATACTTGCATTATTCTAACATATATCAGGATGATTTTAATGATTAAATGTTTCACCCATCATATTTCAGCTGTCATTTCAAAATCACTAAAAACTTTCG
>CAHIKZ030005608.1:3640000-3692500 GCA_903632075.3 Acanthosepion pharaonis
CAGTTGTATTGTTTGCTTTATTTTTTTTTTAGTTGATAGGACTTCATTTTCATTCCTGATATTGTATTTTCTTTTCGACTCTTCTGCCTTTTCTAGTTCTTACATTTACTCCTCTTGCTAGTTCATCGAGTACTGATAATTCACTTCTAAGGTGTTCAATTTCTTTTTCTATTTTTCTTTTCCAAGGTGGATCTTCATGTCTGTGAGACTGCTTTTTTTTTACTTTGATGTTCAGTTTATTTGTTGCTGCTATTGCTGATGCATATATTGCTTCATTGAGATTTATATGAGTGTCTTCTTCATCCAGAATCAATTTGAGTGCTGCATTATAGAGCTTAATAGTTTTGAGGTTATGCTTTGTTGGTTGTAATTTTGGGAGTTGTTCTCGTTCCTCCATTGCAATATTCTGTATCTGACTTATATGGCTCATGATTTCATCCTTGGCTTCTTGTATATTAATCTTGTTTTCTGTGAAATAATTCTGTTCGATGAATTTTGAACTCGTTTTTATTACCGTCTTGTGACTGACTAAGATCATACCTTTCCAACATTTCTAAATTTTCAGCATTATCTTCACAGTGATTTGTGTGTATTTCGTTTTTTCATTATGACCTGAGGCTTGTGTGATGTTATTACTTTTTTTCCCGATTCCGGTTCCTTTTTCATGTTTTGTTGGTTCATCTATTCTTGTTGCAATTCTTTTTTATTTCATTAATTTCAGCCTCTGTCAATCGGTTATTTCGCATGATGTCCCTTCTTACATTGGCTAGTTTATTTTTGTCTATGTACTTTCTAATTGTTTGCCCAACCTTCTCTCGCCAAATGTCATATGTTTGGCGAGTGATGTTTTCTGAGGTTTGAGTAACGCTTCATGGAATGCAGTCATAACAACTTTGTACTCCTCACGAGACCATTTTATTTTTTCTTTCCTTAAATTTACGGTTATGGATCTAGCTGGAGAATTTACAGGACCATCATTAGGATTATCCTGGTTGTGGGGACCTGAAGATTCATTCTTTGTGTAGGAGTTTGTTCCTATGGCAGATTTTTTCGACCTCAGGTAGGTTCCTCCTGAAGGACGGGCTCCCTGTTTATCCACTGGAAGAGCCATACTGGACGTTTTGTTTCTATTTTTAATTTTCATATTAATCCCACGAGTGACGCACGGGTCCAAAAGTCCACCCAAAGTTGCCCGGCACGTTGAGTAACGGTCTTTTACAGACAGGGTTCCGAAGCCTGTGGGGATCGTTCGCGACCTCATAACGCAGTAGCCATTCACCTCGGCACGATTAACACCTTGAGTTGCGGGTTGTTGTTCGGAGTTTTCCTTCTCCTAAATGGGTTGCCAAGCAACAATAGACAGAGACACGATTGAAATCAAAGAGAATGACGCTGGTTAAAAAAAAAAAAAAAAAAAAAAAAAAAAAAAAAGTTACATTCGTTTGTCTTTTGTGAAATTTAAAAATAATTTATTGGCCCATCTGTAAATTCCACGATATTCCTTCTTAGAAAGATCGCATTTTCTTTTCATAAATTCATAAAATGTAATATGTAAATGTAAATTCCGTTATTTTTAAAGTCGTTGAAAATAGCGTTGTTTAAAAAAAAAAAAAAAAAAAAAAAAAAAAAAAAGTTTACATTCGTTTGTCTTTGCTGTGAAATTTAAAAATAATTTATTGGCCCATCTGTAAATTCCACGATATTCCTTCTTAGAAAGATTGCATTTTCTTTTCATAAATTCATAAAATGTAATATGTAAATGTAAATTCCGTTATTTTTAAAGTCGTTGAAAATAGCGTTGTTTTAAAAAAAAAAAAAAAAAAAAAAAAAAATGCAATCCTTCTAAGAAAAGAACATCGTAGAAATTGTATTGTTTTTTACCTGTAATGTTTTTTTGCGGGGTGGATATTGAAAACTAAGGGATATGTGAATGAGAAAATTAAATAATTGATTAATCTATCAGTATTATTTAAAGGAGAACCAAATAAATTAAATAATAATAATACGAAGAAAATTCATGCTTACGCTAAAATAGTAAAATAACAAAATTTCATATGCGTTAAAAAAAACTTGGAAGAAAACAGCCGCTCAACGAAACAAAACATCACTACACTAGAGAGTATTTATATTAAATTTTTTTTTTTTTTTTTTTTTCGCCATCACTAGTCCTAGTAACAAAAAATAATTGTCATAAAAAAAATTAAAAGTTTACATTCGTTTATCTTTGCTGTGAAATTTAAGAATAATTTATTGGCCCATCTATAAATCCCGTTATTTTTCAAAGTCGTTGAAAATAGCGCTATTGAAAAAAAATACGCAATCCTTCTAAGAAAGAATATCGTAGAAATTGTATTGTTTTTACCTGTCATGTTTTTTTTGTTTTTGGGGGATATTGAAAACTGAGGGATATATGAATAAGAAAAATTAAATAATTGATTAATCTATCAGTATCATTTAAAGGAGAAACAAATAAATTAAATAATAATAATACGAAGGAAAATTCATTACGTTAAAATAGTAAAAATAACAAAATTTCATATGCGTAAAAAAAAACGTTACGTTTGGAAGAGCTTCTTAAAACACGTCATTCTCGTTGTAATCCCAACCGCGTATTATTATTACTATTATTATTATTATTATTATTATTACTATTATTATTATTATTATTATTATTATTATTATTATTATTATTTTCTTTGATTTCTGGCGTTTACACATTTCTTTCCGGGTCCCGCCCAGGGACCTAAGGTTAGAAATGGCATCATGACACTTTCCACTGACAAAAAAAAAGCTCTTCGTAAGGTGTGGGCTGTACTTGTCAGAACAATTTTTTGTATCTCCTTGAGGCATGGACTTCCAGGAATCCCTTCAATTAGTCTACTGCAATCTTTTCCAACCAGTCCTAGGGCTCCAACTACAACAGGGATTGTTGATGTTCCCATATGCCACATTTTCGAGATTTCTATTTCAAGGTCCTTGTACTTTGACAACTTTTTGAATATCTTCAAAGATACATTGTAGTCAGCAGGGACTGCCATATCAATAAGGAGGCACCGTTTTTGTTTGTGGTCTTTAATAACAATATCTGGCCGGTTGGCCTTGATTGTTCTGTCAGTGTGTATTGTGTAATCCCATAGAATTGTAACAGGTCCTATCCCCGTAACAGGGTCTGGGTAGTGTTCATACCAATTATTATTATTATTATTATTATTATTATTATTATTAATATTATTATATTTCTTTTGATTTCTGGTGTGTACACATTTCGTTCCGGGTCCCTCCCAGAGACCTAAGGTTAGAAATGGCATAATGGCATAACATTTTTCGTACTCTTCAGAACAAGTTTTTATTTCTTAAATTGTGTGCTTCCAGGAATCCTTTTAATTAATCTACTGAAATATTTTCCAATCAATCCGAGGGCTACAACTACAGAAAGTATTGTTGATGTTTCCTTGTATCACATTTTTGATATATGGATTTGATAGTCCTTTTTTGATAGCTTTTTGAAGACTTCCATATCAATAATGAGAGACTTTTTTTATTTGCTGTCTCTAATAACAATGTCAAGGCGGTTAGCTTTGCTTGTTCTTTATGTGTGTTTTGTGCAGTCCCATAAAATTGTAACAGGTCCTATCTGCGTAACTGAGTATGGGCAGTGTTCATACCATTTTCTTTCAGTTTTCTTCTTGTAAAAGTTGCAGATTTTCCAGTGCAAATATTGGCCAACTCTCTCATGTCAGGTTTTATATTCAATGGGTGCCAATATCGTGCAACCTGATACAAGATGATCAATTGTTTCTGGGTAATCATCACAGAACCTGCATTTTGGGCTAACACTATATTTCAGTATGGGTGCTTCATAATTTCTAATTAAGATGCGCTGATCCTGTGCAGCAAAGATAAAACCTTCTGTTTCTCATTTTAACCCGGCACTACGTAGCCACTGATGTGTACGGAGCTTGTCTACATCAGCTTGTTTGGTACGAGCAGAATATTGGCCATGAAGCGGTTTTTCTTGCCATTGTTTCTGTATCTGGTCTTTTTTTGTTGTTTTATGTATTTTGCAGCTTCAGTCCGTGTATTGTGCTTTACTTGTATTGCTGGATCGATTTGAAACTCCATTTTGAACTTGTTGGCTTCTTTTATTACGGAATAAACACGCTTGCTACTTTCATGTTCTTTGACACATATCATCATCTGTAGTTTCCAGGTATCTTTGAAGGCCAGTTGTTGTTATTATTATTATTAGTAGTAGTAGTAGTAGTAGTAGTAGTAATAATAGTAGTATTTCCTTTGATTTCTGTTGTATACACATTTCCTCCCTTTTTCTAAACAACCAAGACATACGTTCGGAAATGGCACCATGGCATATTCCACTGATCATTTTTGTAAAAAAAAGAACAAATAAACCTAAGATCACGCGCATTTTACAAATATAAAGCTCTAAACGCAATGCATTTTCTTTAATTCTTTAAATTATTAACTATCAGAAATACATCCAGTGAGTCTATTGGAACCTTTTAAAACCAATCCGAGTGCTCTAACTACAACTGGAATTAATGACCTCTTCATGTGCCACATGTTTTAAGTTTCCAATTCAAGATCGTCGTATTTTGGTATTTTTGAAAATCTTCAGATATATTACAATCTGCATGAACTTTCATGTCAATAAGAAATCATCATCATCATTACATTTAAATTTCTGCTAAGTTCCAACTGCTAACCAAGTTTACGGGAAGACCGAAGGCAGGTAGTGATATGATTTATTGGCGCATTTCATGATTTCTTTTTCTAACAATCAAAATAACCCTAGCGTTACATAAATATATTTGTTCTCAAGACTGTATAAACTCTTTTATTTTTGGGAGGTGGGGTTGGCACTTCATTTTTTTGTTTGCCTATTTCTCTGTAAAATTTCTTCACATCAGTTTGAAAGATCTTATTTCGTCCATAGAATCCTGATCCTTTGTCAAAGTGTTTGATTCTTTGAGACTTGAGTTGTAGTGTTTGCTTTTCTTTAGCTGATAGTACTTTGTTTTCAAGCTGATAGGATTACGATGTTATTGTTGTTGTTGTTGTTATTATTATTAATATTATTATTATTATTATTATTATTTCTTTGGGTTTTTGTTGTAAAGACATGTCCTTATTTTTTTCCAACTAGGTACCTTAGGTCAGAATCTGCTTCATAATATTTTCCATTGATCACATTTGTAAAAAAAAATAAAACAGAAAAAAAAAAAAAAAATGAAATCACGCATATTTTACATAGATAAAACTCTTCATAATGTGTGAACTGCATCATGAGAACAATTTGTTGTATTTCCCAGGAATCCCTTCAATAATTCTATGGGTACATTTTCCAATCAATCTGAGTGCTTGAACAACAAGCGAACTTGATTATGTACTCATGTGCCACATGTTTGATATTTCTATTTTTAGAATCCTTGTATTTTGATAGTTCTTCAAAGATATATTAGAAGAAGTTAATAGTTAATTGGTAACAAAGGAAATACTGAAATGAAATATGATACTAATCCGCTTACTTAGCAGTGAATGCTGAAGAATTTCCAGAAATATGAAGATAATAGATAGATTGATTACTTTTTAAGACTAATCAGATATTTTTTTTTGGTTATTTCAGGTTGTAGACAAAGTTGCTTACATCACCCGATGTTCTTATGTGAATCCCTCCATCTAATAATTAACCAGATAAAGCGGAGAATTTTTGCAATAGAAATATAAGTCAACTCGATAATGTTTAAAATATCATATTACTTAACTGTCAAAAATGAATGTGATTTCCGAGAATGAATCCAAAAATTATACTTCTAATCAGAACTTAAAAAAGTGGAAATATCTGGAGCAAATATACAAGAAAATAGGTATGGGGAATTTTACACTCGCAGGACTAATTAAAGGCAAGAACAGTTGCAATACCTGTGTAACCTACTTATTAATTTTGTAGAAATGGATGACAGTGGTAAACAGGTAAGAATTGTTTAGAGATACTGATGGTAGGACATTATGGAAAGCTATGTTCGCTCACTATCTGAAGGAGAACTGCACATATAAGAAGAATTATCAGAATATGTTTAAGATTTATGAGCCAAAAAGTCAATATAACAAGGGATTTTAACAAGATATTATTACAGACAGAGTTGTAATGAACATAATTTGAATGTCCATCTGTTATGGATTCCGAGATGAAATTCGGTTTCCAATGAATGACAAACGCAGGAATTAAATATAAGAAATAAAATGTATTTACACAATAATACAAAGGGTAATACTGTTAATAAATCCAGGAACGCGTTTAGTAGCAACTAGCAGTAGAGCCCGGCGTTGCCTGGGGATGTAACAGTAAGAGATAGATGAAGTATCGACCATCATAAACACTGAAAAATAAAATTGACAAAGATTATTGTTTAAGGTTGACGGACACGCATGTCTTAATTAGTTTTTTTTTTTTACGAATTGGTCAAACTCAAACAAAAACATTGTTTTCAATCGTTATGAGTCTACCGATTGAATAGAATTTTTTTATAAACCATTGTCTTGAAAATGGAATTTTTAAAGCATTCTGAATATAAAAATAAAGAAAAAAGTGTGCAAGACAATAAGATACACTACCCAAAAAAAAAAAAAAAAGTGAAGTTTTGTTGAAATCGGTTGAAAAATGTAGGAAATCCGATCCTATATATAAACGAACACACACACACAACCTGGGTTTTTATAATAAGTATAACTCGATATGAGTTGTCCCGCTTTTATTCTCGTGATGCCTCTTAATCGTGTTTTCAAATTGATTTCGTGCAAAAACAATTGTGTTTTTCCAATTTTTGGCACTGCCAAAACCACCACAAGGTAATTTTACGTGGTTCTGTGAAGTTTTGTTGAAATCGGTTGAAAAATGTGGGAAATCCGATCCAATATATAAACGTACACACACACACACACAGCCTGGGTTTTATAATAAATATGATAACATATAGATATATACAGTCTCGAAGTAGGAGTTCCTTAGAGTCTACGTGCTTGTAACTGACTTCTACAAGCGGTTACCTCACACTATTACTCTACCTCCAACTCAATCACAATCTCAGTCTTCTACTATCTCAACTCACTGACTGACTGTCTAACGCTGGGTAATTAACGGCAGCAGTCCAAGTAACACTTTGGTCGAGTCCACATATGAAAAAGGGGAGGACGCCATAACACCTTCTAATATCGTATTTCGCTTCATTCTTTTAACCATCTCACCACAAGCAAGGTAACATGCTACTAACACGCCGAAGCTAACTATTTACATTGTATTTACATTTTTGAAGACCAAACTTGACTGAAAACCAAGAACCGAGAAGAGACTACAACAAGTGAAAATATCGAGAACCATAAGTACCATAGATAAGATTTTTTAAGAAGATTTACCATAAAATTGTTTATAGAAAAGGCGAAGCGAAACGACGTTACGGTCGTGGATACGTGTCTGAAGCGCAGTTGCCGTGTCGAGAAATGGATTTGCGTGAAGATTGATGGATAGCGCCTCGAAATTAAAAATTAGAGGATAGAATTTAAATAACAGTCCGGTGCGTTATATTCACTTTCTAGTAAATAGCTTTGGGAAAGATATGATATGAATTTTTCTCAAGACCTCGGTAAAAATAAGTCGACTTGTATAGAGACAAAGCAATTCTAGTCTCTAAAAAAGTTAAATGAAATATATTTTCTTACAAAGCAAAACTACAAGTATTTAAATACCCTATAAATATTTGATAAGTCTTTAAAAAGTCAATACCTTAGTATTATTCATGATTTATCTCACATGATCTGTAGCATTCTCTTCGCTTATTTTTATTGTCAAGCAGAGTAAAATAAACAACATTGATAAAAATACTGAAAGACAGATAAGAACGTAGGGAAAATGTTACTAAGATTATGTAAGATTATATAAGATTATATAAGTTAAAAAATGCATTCATTTAATTATTTTGAAAAATGCTTATAAAAAGAAATCAATAGCAAAAATAATTTATAAACAATATGCACATTTAAGTTTTATAAATTGATTTTAAAAATGTGTATTTGTATAATACTTGTCTGTATGTTTTAATATCAGTTGAACATGAGAATTAGCTTCGACAAATATTATACTGGCAAATGTATACATGAAAGCCTAATAATAGTTGATCTTGGTCACGGGCTGCAGTGAATAGTTATATTTCAAGATAACGCGAAGAAAGCCACCCCTCTTCAGAGTGGTTTTGATTTTAGACTTGATCCGTTACTCAACTGGTTATTCAACCAAGATTGAAAGACCGACTAACCTTATTATTTAAAATGCATTAGATTTCACATTTCACTGTACTGGCTAAAGAGAACACAATCTGCCGTCCCGTTTAGTCCAATGTTGACAGACGATGTATTAATGCCTTTTCCCAGTTCATTAATGTAAGTCGGACTAAACATATTCTATGAGAATATAATAACGCTACACAACAGTACCCATTCATGGCCATTTCTGCGACCACATCAACCCTTTCATCTAACCACCTAACACCGCAGACTGCAATCCACGTGATTATTATGTGTTGGGCGCAGTTCAGCGAGAGACAAACAAAACTCCTTGTAACAGTAAATATGAATTGAAGAATAGGAGTATGGCTGCATTCACGAACGTAAATATGGAAATCGTAGAGAAAACATGCAGGAGGTTCTGAAGTCATCTGGAGGCCGGTGTTGAATTCGATGCCTATTTTATTAAATAAATATATTCTTTATTATTTCAAGAAATATATCCGTTAAAATGAGATGTCAGTGTTATTTTTTCATCTTTGCGTATTTGAGACAACAATTTATCCATCACACCGTGGATATAAGCGCTACACGCACACAGACACACAGAAACGCACACAGAGAAACAGAAAGACAGATACAGACACACAGACACACAGTCAAAAGCACACACACGCAAATATATATATATATATATATATATATATATATATATATATATATATATATATATATATATATATGATATAATATAAAAGGCTGAATCACTAATACTCCATGATATTAATTTATCACATTGGAATTGTAATCAGGATCAAATTCATCAGACCTACAAATACAAAAAGAAAACAGAAAATATAATATAACTCCGGGTTAAAAAAAAAAAAAACAATATTTTTTTTTATCCCCATAGTCATATTTTCCGATTTCTTTTTATATTTGTAGGTCTGATGAATTTGATCCTGATTACAATTCCAATGTAATAAATTAATACCATGGAATATTAGTGTTTCAGCCTTGTATATTATATTCTTACTGCCCTGGACATTGAATTCTACACACACACACACACACACACACACACACACACACACACACACACACATATATATATATATATATATATATATATATATATATATATATATATATATATATATATATATATATATATATACGCATTCTTATAGGTAAAAATTGCACATCAATAAATAAAAATAAAAGTACATATCTCAAAGGATAATTGTTAAAAAATGTTAATTCTATTGTAATATTTATTTGCGTCACCTCGTGGACAAAAAAATAGTCAAATGTCATTTTAATATTCAACCAGAACATATAGGTTTTGATAGAAGAAAATTTGCCTAAAGCATCTAAAGTGTAAGTTCTCAACTGCGTATGTGTATCGTAATAACTTTAAGCGAATTGCCATAGATAGAAATAACTGGTGGTATTTTTTTGCCAGAGTTGTATCTTTAATTTCGATATCAGTAGCATTGACCGTCTAAGAGGCGAGAAACGATGACAAAAATCGTCATCAAATATTCTGGGTTGCTATATCCGGGGACCCCACTGTTGCACAATATGTAGACTTGTATGTAGGACATTAGTGTGATATACGACACAAAAAAAAAACTTAATGAGGTTGTCAAATAATCATACGTCGAAATTGAAGGGAAGGTCCATTACATTTGAAGGCGGTATGCTGTACTGCTTTGCATTTGCACTGGAAGCTTCAACAAGAATATTTCAGACTGTCAATCTTAGAACAGTGCAGGGAACTGGGACATAGTTAAATGAGTCTAATGAGGATTACGAAGATATTTGGAGTAATACCACCATTCATCATCCTACATTGCCTCAGACTCATCATGGATGCCTACAACAAATGCCTAGAAGAGGTAGTTCTGCCCTGGGTCAAGACCCTATATCTGGCAACAGGGCACCATGACACACAAGCTTTTTAGACAATTTCTGAGGAGACATCACCTCTTACCTCTGTCCACCTAAACTCCCAGACTACAACCCACTTGATTGTTATGTTTAAGGCGCAGTTAGCGCGAGACCAACAAAATTCTTTGCAACACCAAAGATGAACTGAAGGAGAGGATTATGGCAGCATTCACCAACTTAAAAAAAGAAAACCGCCTTGAAGAGATGGAAGAGATTCCGAAGTCATCTGGAGGCCGTCTTTAAGGCAATGGTGATTTTATTGAAGGAATTTACTCCTTAGTATTTTAAGATATTTATGTGTAATTTTGTTTAATATATCTGTTAAAATAGATGTCAGTGTAATTTTTGTTTTGCTTAATATACTTGGCAATTTATCCAGCGTATCATGTAAATATAGTCTTTATATAATGTGAACTCCCTATCTATGAATTTTGGAATAGATTATTGATTAGTAAGCAGTCCAATTACTATTTTCAATGAATGGGAGATCATTTTGATATATATATATATATATATATATATATATATATATATATATATATATATATATATATATATAATTGGTATATAGGGAATGAATTCCAATAACCAACAATTGGGATTAAAATATATATACATGTATTGTCGGATGACCGGATATTGTAGCGTCTGTTGTAACGTAATTTCAACGAAGAAATAAATTGAATAACATATGTATTTTTTTCTTTTCTCTTCAGTAATTTTATAGTTTTAAACTTAATAGTGATTAAATTGGGATTTTAAAATTGGCAGTTTTTAATTTTAATATCAGAATTTAAGAATTATTGGTTAGAATAAATTCTTTTTTAATATTATCCGTATTTTAAATATCTGAATAGCTATTATAACACGATTTCGTTGTCAAGCTTTTGAATCTTCCTATACTTGGGTTTTGATTGGTCATTCTAGATTTTGTAACAATGTTTTCCCCTAGAGAAGGATCGTTAATTAATTTGAAACTTTTAAAACCATTTATTTTATATTCAACATCATCACTTGATAAGACACCGAGGGTGTTGAAACAAAATGGCTATTTTTGTAGTGATTTTATAACATATTTATATTATAATTTTTTTTTATAAAAAATAATATATATATATATATATATATATATATATATATATATATTCTTTTAATTTTCACGTTGACTTTATTCTTTCATAGTGTGTGTGTGTGTGTGTGTGTGTGTGTGTGTGTGTGTGTGTGTGTGTGTGTGTGTGTGTGTGTGTGTGTGTGTGTGTGAGTAGAATGTGGTGTTTATTTGTCCTTTTCGCCGGATTCAACTTGATATTCCCTCCTTCCCAATTGCCGGGCGACATCACGCTACACAATTTGAAACGATCAGTTTACTAAATACTATCAGGATGCTGATAAAGAAATTCTAACTACCACAGAGATACCACAAGGTACATGATAAGGACTGCGAAATTTGAAATACCTGAACAAAAATAACAAAATATGAACTTTGGACAGATTAGCCACAACTTCGAGCACAATACTCAACAACTTATACGAAAATTGGAAAAACACAACTTGTTTGTATGTATGTATGTATGTATGTCTCTCTCTCTCTCTCTCTCTCTCTCTCTATATATATATATATATATATATATATATATATATATATATATATATATATATATAAATTTAGAAGATGGATTATATATAATCCCGGGCTTTTTTGAATTTGCGACCCCTAGGGAAACCGACATTAGACCAACTCCGGCCACCTCGAACATCTTGATCGAAAAAAGCATGAATAGTGCTTTTGAACGCATATCTTCCCGATTCTCAAAATATACATATCTGCTCTGTATTGTATCCAAACGTAATCATAGACAATTTTTAGGAAATTAAAGCTGACATATTTTTTAATTTATTTTATGAAATTTATTTTAAAAGGATACTCATATTTGAGCAGAAACCCTGGTTTTATTTATTTATTAAACAGTATGTCCATTTATTTACAACTACCGTCATGAATATTCGAGAAATTCCTTTAGAAAAATATGCATCCTACTAGGAATCGAAGCTGCTTCCCTTAAGGGAAATGGTCATTACATCTGACGTCCTTTAGACCACTTGGCCACCTAGGACGTACTGATCAAACCCCGAATAGTGGTTTTGAACATATATCTTGCCGATTAAAAATAAAGGTTCTACGTGGCTGAGCGGGCTAAGGCACGTCCGATCTATGGAAATTTCCCCAATGATACGCATCGCATTATGGGGTGTGGTGAAAATTATTAGCGATATCAACTTTATAAAATTTAGTCATTTTCGTACATTAAAAGCTCTTATGCTTAACATTATTGGTATTTTTATTTTTTCTCTATTATCTAAGTTTATTTATAAATAATGTTTGAAATATGTGAAATAATAAGTCTATTACTCGCAGTAAGTATTATCTCCTTTCGTACTTTCACTACCTGTTTCCATTACTCTACTCATCTTAACAATAAGAAGAATTACGTCAGATTAAATATAAATATACAATTATGTATATATATATATATATATATATATATATATATATATATATATATATTGTTAAATAAAACCCATCTCCGCCGCAGGCACTGCATAATTGCAAAGATCGTTGATATTTTCATACGCATGCAAAGCTGCAGACATAAGAGCGATGTTGGAGAGAAAGACGCAAATAATTATCAAGGATGATTCTGTTTTTGCAATGAACATATTCAAAGAAATATTTAATGCGCAGTTGTAGTCTGGTCGCGTTTTGCAAATGAGCTTATTGTTCTATTTCCGCTGCCGAATGATTCTGCTGGAATCTTTTGATTTCATCTTATTCTCGTTTAAATGTCAAACCAGAAAGTATCATTCAAAAGCCTATAACTCTTAACATTACTTAATACGGAATGTATTCTATTGATCAGGATCCAAAAATACGCCAGTGGCATAATGAGAGCTTGAAGGTGTCGAAGAATACATGTATGTATTTTCCGGTAGGGATCAGTTTAGTGTGCGGACTTTTAGAAGAAACCATCGATTAATTGGACGTACATCACAACTTGGCTACAGAGATCGTTACAGTTAAGCAAGGCATATTTCTCTTTAAGAAAATTAGAATTGTTCTCACTGATATGTTTTCCTTGAAAAGCCTATATCTGCTCAGTTTTGCATTCGAGACGTAAACAAAATTTCTAAATAATTAAATACTATTCTTAAAGAATTTATTTTTCACTATATATTTTCATTACAACAATTGTTATAATGGATACTCGTAACTGACAAATCTATGTGCCCGATACATCACGTAACTGCTGCTTTAATATGACATAACCCAGCCTCTGTATGCATAAAGATCGCAACAATATTAATTTGTGCATGAGAAAGCATATAGTAGACTAGAATGGAGAGAAAAGAAAAAATAAGTTTATGAATACTGCTAAAGAAAGGTTAGCGGAGAGGTCATCAACGTGTGAAGTGGGTTTGAATTAAGCATTTCTAATTACGGTTTAGGTCGCTGTATTCAGTTTCGCACAAATAACCCAAAAAAAGATGTGAATTTACTTTTTTTCTCTCCGCCACAGTTATGCGTATATTAACAAGGAAAATGGACTCTTAGGCTTACTAGGGATAGTCTTCTAGGATAAAGAAAAAATTGAAATCTTGAATCTCGTTTTTTATGATATTAGTTTTAACTGTATTCAAATGTTCCCCGAGTTCAGCAGACATAGAATGTATTTGCGTAAACATGTAGAAGTACTTTTTATTGTATTTATCTAAGATCTCAGATTAAAAGAACAGTTCTTTTTCAATTCTTACACACTTTATGGTCAAGAAAGTAACCACTTGTATTCATGGAATCGCAGTGATGGGTAGTACCTTGTCAGTATAAAAAAACAGTAAAAAGAAGAATTGCTGCCAAAATAAACAATATATATCCCATCATTTACCCATTACAAACATATCTGTTCTCTATCAATAAATTATTACTATTAATACTAGGTGACTATCAATAATATATTTAATATTATCCTTACTGTCATTTGTTTCCTATTTTCTTACTAGAAGTTATATTAATTGAATTATTCTTTATCATACTTTTCTGAGTTTAATTGATTTTAATTAATTTTGTATTATCTTTATAACAATATTTGCATTTTCTAATTACTGATGTAACTTTTTTTTCTTGGACTTCGTTTTTATTTTTATTTCATTTTGTCATATAGGAATAAAGTTCCGTTTTGAAAACAGATCCCCATTTTTATTTTATCCTCTATTACTGTACGGATCATTGTTTCTACAATATCCGCTATCTCTATACAATTCACTATTTTTCTATACTGATTACTATACGGATAGTGGTTACTTTTCAAGCAAGAATTATCGAGTACGTACTATTAATGCGATTGTTAGTCGAATGCGTCTGACCCCAGCATTGTTCAACGGAGTTACTATAGTTATAGCTGCGATTGCAAAATCTCTACTACAACGAGAATCCCGAAAGTGACAATGACTGTTCGTTGACATCATAAAAGTGGAACTTAAACTTACACGAGGATTTTTAGAATTTACACGGATATTCGTTGAACTTACACGAGGATTCCTTCAAGTTACACGGGGATCCCTTCAAATTTCACCAGGAAAAACTTAATCTGGAAAATATTCCGCAGAGTACTGCGGCATGGAAAAATTAAAAGCTATCATGATTGAAATGTTGGCGCTCCTAATGCAAGAACAAAAACAACAGTTGCAGCAACAAATGCACAACATGCACAACAATTACAATTAAAAAAACAGATTTGAGTTTTTAACCAAAACGAGGGAAGAAAATCTTCAGTATCATTCGCCCCAGATACTGTTGCTAATTCAATCAGCAGATAAAGGAATAACATTTCCAGCTTATTACAGAAGATACGAATGGATCTTCAAAATGGATTGTTCGCATTGGAATGATGAAAAGACAGTTCGGTTATTATTAAGGAAATTATCCCCTGCTGAACATGAAAAAAATATGTGAATTATATTTTGTCCCAAATACAGGCAAGATAAATTTTGATAAGACTGTTCTAATACTATCAAGTTTTTTTGGTGATAGGTGCTCATTATTTAATAAATGGCAATATCTTAATAGCAATTTCTGACGATGAATATTTTGTCACTTATGCAGGAACCATGAATCAAGCGTGTGAAAAGTTCAAGTTAAATGAATTAATTCCTGATTTATTTAAATGCGTGATATTCGTACAGAGATTAACTTCAATAAGGACAGAAATAAAATCCAGGATAGTTGCTGAATTAGAAAGGGATCCAAAATTAACTCTCCAAAATAGTGCCTTAGATATTCAACGTATTGTGATTTTGAAACTCGAAGCCGCAACGATTGACGAGAAAGACAATTCATGTATACATTGTGACCGACCATCTAAGAGAAAAAAACTACAAACGTTTTTCAACTCCAAACAGAATTGTAAAAAAGACGATAACCTCCCCTCATTTCCTAATACTTACCAAGTTTGTGGAGGTAAGCTCTTTAAAAGTGATTGTTTCTTCAAGAACAAAAATTCCTATGAATGTGGGAGATTAAGACGCAGATGCACGTGTTGCAGATACAAAAAATAGAGAAAAAATAAAACATATGTGAACATGATAAATACATGGAATAACGATAAGAGACCTAAAAGAGAAAGTAGCAAGACATCTCAAAGGAGGAAGTTTCTTTTTGTGCAAACTAAAAATGTAAAAATAAAATTAAAACTAGATATAGGATCTGATATGACTATTATAAATGAAGAGAAATAGAGAAACATGGGTAAACACAGTTTATTGATTTCTGATAAATTTGCGTATGGCGTCTCATGAAAAAGATTGAACAGACTGGATTGCATTGTTCGATCTTTGGGACCTTCTTATTAATTACTTTTGCAACAAGATATATGTTGTTACGACCGATACTAATACGGCAACAGATAAAAAGTATTCCGGAAGTTTTCTTAGAAGGTCTCGAAGCATGCATGAAAGCAAAAGCTAAGTTTGAGTTAAAAGACAATGTAACACAGACATTTAAGCCAAAGTTTGCTAGTTTTTTTTTTTTATTTTATTTTTGCTTGGAGGAAAAATAGCTATCAATACTTTCCCAGACAAAGATAAATTATTGAATAAATGATCCGAGCTCATCTCAAAATGCAGACATTAAAACAAATTTTTACTACGTTACTTAAAAGTCGAAAACGGAAAAAATAAAGTAAAATAAAATAAAAATAAATAAATAAACAAAATAACAATATAATAAGCAAAATTAATTAACCCAAACAAATTACTAAATCGCACCTGTTAGAATAGACGAAATAGAATAATAAAAAAACCAACGAACCCAAATAAAGTAAATAATAAACAAATTAACAAACCATTTTGACCAAAATATTAGTTCGATTATAAAAAGCAAACCAAAAAATCGGACGAAAAAATAGCTATAACTGTTATATAACGATAAAAAAAATACTACGTCACTTAAAAATCGGAAACCGAAAAGAAAAAATATACAGTGTAACAAATAAATAATAACAAGTAAAATAAATTGACCTAAATTCATCCAAATAAATAAATAAACTAATCCCGATAAACTAGCCGTTAGAACAAACAAATAAAGATAATCAATCCAAATATATGCATGAAGTAATAAATGAATTAAAAACTGTTCCCGCCCAAATAATAGTTAGAATAAACTACAACAATCAACCCCAAAATCGAATAAATAGCTTTATCTTCCGAAACCAAAACAAAACTATTAAATAAGTGATATAAACAATTTTTTACTACGTTAATAAAAACACCGATTAAAAAATAATAAATAAATTAATAAATATATAATATAAGAAATAAAAATCAAAAAATCAAAATAAATAAAAACAAACAAAATAATTTAACCCAAATAAATAAATAAACAAATAAACTTCCGGTAAAAACACACAATGCACCACTGACCCGTATATATATATAAATAGCCGAGAAAAATAGCGGCACTCCACTCGTGGCCTGACGATTGCAGCTAGCATGAAACAGACTGTCGCCTCTAAGTGTTGACTTCTATGTTCACTTACCAAACATGCACTAATAAAGAGCTCCCTTGAATAAACCGGTGAAGAAACATGTGAAATGGAATTTGACAGATAAATGTTAATGTGCTTTCTAAGAGAACAAAGAATGCTTCACATAGATTTTGCCACTAGCTCATTTTGACCCTAGATTAAAAACTGATTCGGCTTTCGGAGCAGTGACACTACACAAATGTGAAGACATAACAACTAAACAATGAGCTCATGTTTCAAGATCCTTTATTGCAGCTGAGGGAAGCTACAGCCAGATCGAAAAAGAAACATTGACCATCATATTTGCAACGTAAACATTTCCCAAATTCATATTTGGTAGTGAATTCACACTACAGACAGACCATCATCCATAATGTCTATATATGAATCAACAAAGTTGTTCCAACACATACAGCCGATAGACTGCAACACTGGGGATCTATCCTATTGAATTGTAATTATAAAATGAAGTTGCTACCATCCACTAAATTATGTCGACGCATTGTCTAGATTAATACCAAGATTCTGCTAGCCACTTGAAGACACAATAATTGCAGAGATAAGGGTCGAAAATGAAATTATAATTTATTATACAATAATTACCATAACACTGGAGGGAATAAGAATTAATTAATAAAAAGACGATTTTATAATGAAGCAATTAAGACTTAAAGAAAAAATATTACTGGAAATAATGCATTTTCATTAAGTAATAATCTACTTATGTATGTAGAAAGAATCGTGATATCAGAATCGTTGCTAAAACCTATGTTCCAAGAATTTAACATAGGACATCCAGGAATTTCTAGAATGAAATCCTTAATGTGGTGCAATTCTTATTGTCCAAAAATGGATCAAGATGTGGAAAATTTAGTGAAATCATTCAGAGATTCTGCCATGGAAGCGACATGCCATGGTCCAGGACTTTTATACGGAGCATACTATCTAGTGGTAGTTGATGGTTATATTAAATCGCCAGAGATATTAAAATATAGAACGACGACAACTGTGGTAACGATGAATTTCCTACACAAGATTTTTGCAAGGTTCAGTGTTCATGACTCTATCGTTTTAGATAACGGGACAATTCACTAGCAATAGAACATATTACAACTCCTCCTTATCACACAAGATCAAACGGATAAGGAGAACGGTTTGTCGATACGTTTAAAAGAACACTAAACATGTCGGAGGGAGGTGAGTCAGATGAAGTAATGTTAAAACAATTTCTGAATGTTTACAGAATAGCACCAAACTCAAATACCATCCCTGGAATATCGCCTGTAGAGATAATGTTCGCCAGGGAGATTAAGTCCGTTTTTAATAAATTATTACCTGAACGACAAGCGAAAACATCAAGAAATAATAATATAAGTAGATACCTCCAACCTGGAATTAAAGTATTTTTTAAGATGCATCAGCGCGGAAAGGAATTCTGGGAAGATGGCGTTGTAAAAAACGGATCGTAAAAAAAAAGAGATACTTGGTGGTAACATAAGCGAAACCTTAATCAGTTAAAACGGAGATTCACTCGTTGTACGTCCACGAAAAATGGAAATATTGTATGACATGTTTGACATACCGACGCCACCAGAAATTAGTGAATCAAGGAGGTTCAGTAAAAGAAAAAGAACAGCAACAAAACATTTGAATAATGAACCGAGGCTGAAGAAATATAAACTCTGGAAGAAGTCATCTGAAAGGAGAGGTGTTATATAGGAATAGTGTCGCTACTGACACTGGAGTTTGAACACAGATCACTATCTCCATTCTATCCTCTATTACTATACAGACCATTCTATATACACTATTCTATATCTCTACACTATTAATTATTTCTCTATACGCATTACTATTCGGTGGTTACTTTTCGAGTGAATATTATCGAATATTATCGAGCAAGTACTACTATTGCGATTGTTAGTCGAAGGCGTCTGACACCAGTATTGTTCAACGGCGTTTCTATAGTTGTATGCGCGATTTCAATGTCTGTACCACAACAAACATTACGAAAGTGACAACAAGTATTCGTTTACATTACAAAAGCGGCAACGAGTGTTCGGTGACATCACAAGAACATTTCTCCAACTTTTTTACTTTCTTAATACATTCTAATTTCAAATAGATTTCCACATATTTTAAAAGTGGGTTTAGTAGCTATGTATATGTATCTATATATGTTTCTGTACATATTGTCTATATATGTGGTGATGTAAGCATAAATATGTGTGTGTGTGTTTTTGTGTGTGTTTCTTTCTGTGTGCGCATGTGTTTATAATTTTACAACACTATTACGTAATAATATACTAGAATATATCTTTTATGGCGTTTTGCTGTGTAATAATACATAATTATGATTATATACACTCTATTTTATATATTTATTTTAATCAATTGGAAGGATTATCTATGAAGTATTTAGAAATTTATTAATATTATTGTTTTTTTTTAAATATATTAATGTGTTGTATATATTAATATATTATTTTGATATGCAGTATCGAAGTGTATCTTATTTATCTATTGTATTATTTGTTTTGATGAAGTGGTATTTAAAATATATCTTAGTATAATATTTAAGGAGTTTATATACTTTCATATATGTTTATGTATTTTTTTATTATTTTATTAATATTTATTACTTAATATTTTTATGTAATATTTAATAACCTATTTAAAAATCAGTTTACTATTAATCAACTAGTAAATTAATATATTTTATTTATTTTTATATAGTTGTATATCATAAAATTTATTCTAAATGCACTTCTTATATATTAGATGATAAATATCAACTGTTTTTCTTTGTAGATGGGAATTATTTAATATAGGTTTATTTTAAAATATGTTGATTTAAATGTAGATGTTAAATGAGATACTTCATACTAAATTTCTATATTAATTTCAATTTATTAATTTGTATATTTTCTTATTATTATTTGACATATATATATATATATATATATATATATATATATATATATATTTTAATATATCTTTAATTTCCTAATGATCTTTCTTTCATATAAATGTAATTACCTCTTTTTTGATATATTATTTCTCTTTTATAGATTTTAAGTTTTTCTTTATATAAAGCTACTTTCTGTGTATAAAAATAGGTCATTTGTCTCTCTTTTTCCTTCACATTTTTTTCTTCTTTTCTTCTCTGACCTCCCCTCATATCTGGTCATACACTTCTTACTAGGTTTTACTTGCTCCCTTTTTGCCTTTTTCCATTTTTTTTCTTCTATCATTTTTTATTTTCTTCCTCTGTCTGGTCATCCATAATCCTTATAAATTTTATTTCATTTACAAGGTGAAAATGATCATTAACCTAATGTAATCTAAATTCTATTGTAAATATATATATATATATATATATATATATATATATATATATATATATATATATATATAATGTACAGTGATTTCTTTTTATAAATGAAACAGTGATCGATAGTAGTGGTAAAATCTATACTTTTTACATGATTGTTGTTTATCATGATATAAATTCTGAGCATTTCTGTGATTGCTAAAGGAAGGCAATATGATATTGCAACAGATATTTTTCCATACATTTTGAACATGTGTCTACACATATTCTGCAAGATATTCGTAAACAGTCCTGGCACGTAGAGCGAAAGCTATGTACTTCATGCTAAATACAGAGTTGTTAATGGCACGTCGACTGACTCGTTCAGTTTTCCTCCTAATTAACTTCTTTGGGAATTTTAGGGAAGTTTAACAGAGGTTGTTGCTTATTTATTCACATGAGAGTAAATATTTCACTCACAGATGTACATATTATTATAATTGGCATACATGCCATCATACATAATTCTATATTCGTATTCTAAGGTATTTAAAAGTATTCTATTTTTCGGCCACAAAATCAGGTGGTTGTTAGCAGATATTTATTCTTCCAGTTAATAACCCATAACTCTATTTCTTTTAGTTGAGCGGCATTTACGAATTTAATTTCAATGTTTTACATCCGGATGCAAATAATTTCACTTGTTGAGATTCATCGAATAAAAGAGAGTAAATGTGAGTGAGAATAGTTTTTTTTTTTATTTTTTAATGTTTCATTTGATGTGTCTATTACCCTTTTTCACAAATATGATTTTTCCAAAATTGATGCTGGATACAATTGACAACAAAAATCCCATTAGTTGAGATTTGTAGAATTAACTAATTTTTTCAATTCACTTCAAGCAAGGCTATACGGCCAATAAATATGCAGTGTGTTACTGAATTTTAAAGAATATAAGAAACATATTATTTGACATGGTCAACAATAAAAGAACATCAAGTAAGTAAACAGAATTTACCTGTTAAATGTTTGAAGACCAAAGATTACTGGAAAGCAAGACCACGAAATAAAGTATTACAAGTGGTAGAGAAGAAATTGTTAGCATAGAATTTACAATTGTATCTCGCTATTTCTAATCCAAAATGATGAAACGTAGTTACTGCGCTTAAATTTGTAAAGTCGGGGTATTAAAGCGGAAAGCTCAGCCAAATAATTACCATTAAAATATTTATAGAAAAGTCATTAGAATCCATGTTACAGTAGGCAAAATAAGACTGAAGCTGACATGCCATTTCAAGACCCATAACATTGTATATTCTAAGTTGAATTTTTTCAAGAGTCTTTAAATACATAGCAGAAGCATCTGATGAGATGTAACACCAATATTCATGGCATAGAGACGAATAGTCGACTCACAGATTTGGAAGATTGATTTTGGCGGAAGAAATTGTCTAGTACGACAAAGTAACCCAAAGAGCAGCAGGAATAGAAATTGATTCAATATAAACTTTAAATCTATATAAGAGTAATCCATTAATGACAGAAAGCACAAAGTGTGAATGTCACGGAGGTTACCATCAGCCACACTGATTGAAGACTAACGAGGTTGATTAAGCGGATAAAAAGAAAGCCGTTTATTAGTGATTATCATCATAGTGCACTATTTCGTTCATCAAGATGACTAACGCCGAAGGAGCACAACTATTTGTAGATATAAACAGTACTATCACCATCAAAAGATACAAATATGATGATCGCGTTACATTTTAATTGTAAATAAAGTAATTATTATTGAGCAAAATAACAAAAGAATATATGCAGCATAGAATTGTTTGGGAGTTAACTGACAGAAATCATATATTTAAACTTTAAAAATAGTCTGAATCATAATAAAGTTTTTTTTATTGTTCTTCAACAATCAATGTACAATTATACTTTATTCAATTATATATTCACCATTTAATGCAAATAGCTGTTTCCATTTTAATTTTTTTAAAGTTCATCTGTAGATTTTGAGTGAAATTCCATATGTTTTAATGTTACCATTTTTGCGACGTACTTCTGAACGTGTTGTTCACTACTGAAATTTTAATCATAAATAATGTCCCTTTCTGTTTATTACTAATTTATGTACAATTATATTTTATTCAGTCGTGTATTCAAGCTCCTTTCCAATGAATTTTGCCATTTATTAGGAAGCTCTTCAATACATTTTTGGTAAAATTACACATGATTTGCAATGAAAATTGTTTCGATGAACTCTTGAATCTGGTTTTAAACACAGAAAGGGTTCCCCATCAAAGTTTTTTTTTTTTTACAGCGAGCAAAAAAGATACTAATCGGTTGATAGAAGTTGATAGATAACATAGAACAGAAAAATCAACTTCCAAATAAGTATCTGCATGTTTTTCATGCTAAATGCGTCATTGCTTTGTCATGGAGAAGAACAGAATTTTTTTCTTTGCAAAAGCTCTCCATGCATTTCTCGACCATACTTTATTGAGCCGTTTTTTTCTGTCGTACATGTCGATGTGTATTTACCATTTCATTGCTCTTTACGAATTCAAAATGAATAATAGCCAAATGATGCCACTACACGCACATTATTAACTTCCGGCCGTGAACCCCAAATTTTATGGTCGTTTGTAAATTTCCATCCGTTGGCTCTTGCGTACATTCGAATGCAATTTGTTTTCATAACAATGTATAATATATTTAAGATTATGTCTATTAGACTGATGTAAATTCATTTGGTTCTCTAAAAAGAAAATGACTAATGACTCAACTTAATTCATCTGTCGATATAAAACGGTAGGAATATTATTTTTTCTTCTATTCTGATGCTATGATGGATAAAAGTGAGTACATAGATCAGTGTATATAGATATTGGTAAATAGGGCGTGAGAAGAAATAACGAATCGTTATTGATTTAAATGGTTAAACAAATACATTTTAAAAGATGCATATTCTTCTTAGTTTTATTAGAGGGTGTATTTGAAAGAAACATCTAGATGTCGACCGAGAATACTGTTTTGATTATCTCAATTAGAGATGCTGGATATGAAACTGTCATGCAATGGCATAAAATTCATCTGACAAAAGTGTATTTTTTATCAGAATATTAGATTCTACCTGTTGGAATTAATATCAAACTGGTGAATAATTCTCTAATAATTCTTTTTATTTAGTTTTTTCTTTATATAATTTCTGTAGTAATTCTATTTTTACAGAAGCTAAAATAATTTGTTTTATTACTTTCTACAGCCGGGCCTCTAGAAATCAATCGATAGCTTATAATGTTAATGCTAATTACAGCATTAACCCTGTTGGAACTTGGAAGTAAGAGTCCTCCTGTATATTTTTCTCGATAATAACACACAGAAAATATAAGTCTATGAAATAGAAAGGGTCCTGTACATCAGCTGAGAATATAAAGTTAAAGAAAACAAAACCTGTAGAGAATATTGAAAATGAATCTAGGCAAAAATATGGTCTCGTTTTAGAATAAAAGAATAGTTTGAAATTTTTAAGAATAACAAATATAAATTCAGTTGTAAGTAATTACTAGATGCTGTTTGCAAAACGTAGTAAAGTTATTTTTATTATTAGTTTTATTATTATTATTATTATTATTATTATTATTATTATTATTATTATTATTATTATTTATGATAGAACGAAAGCTATTACACTTCCTTTTGTTATTTTCTATCCAAACACTCCGTTACAATTTCTACGGTTTACGTCTGTTTTACTAAACACTGGATACGTTTTTTCAGTGTCTGTAGACATTTCAAGATCTGATCGATACAACTTTTCTTTTGTCTTTCGATATTGCCTTGTTCCCATCTACCTGTCAGTATCTAGAGACAGAGGGAAGAATTAGAGATGATTGGATAAAATGTAAAATACAGAGAACTAATCAAGCGATTATGTAAAGATGATTAACTAAAGATGTCCAATAAATTTCAAAACAAAAACATATTCACAGACTCACTGAGGTCAACAGACAAATTAGTCTTTTGCATTGGAAAAATGGATTTATTTTCTTGGGCTACGGCTTCTAATTGATTATATCTTTTTGCAAAATATAAAATAATGAAAATTGTACTATAAATTAATCACTATCTCCGAGACCAAGCTTAGAAATTCTGAGAAAGATAAAGAGACGAAGGACATATTGTCCTAAAGCGTAAATAGTTCAATACATTTGGAAGTTAACTCCAGAAACGGGTTTAATGTTTCCGAAAGGAATTCACTATGAAGAATTCCAAATGTAATCTCCATCGTCGCCATTTTTCTAACGCAAACCACTATTTTGTCTGTTGATTTCAGTGAATCTGATAATATGTTTCCGAATGTTGTTAGTTAATTTACTGGACATCTTTAGTTAATCATCTGTAAATTTAATATATGAATTTTTTTTAAAGGCGAGATTTAATAGTTTATTCTGTAACTGGGTTTCTTAATTTATGTGTAGTTGCTTAAAAATTTTATGCCTGTGTCTAATAAACGGAAAATAAACATATTCAACATCAAACTAATATATATATATATATATATATATATATATATATATATATATATATATATATATATATATATATATATATATAATAGACGAGAGAGGGGAATTAATTTTTCAGTGATTAATACAATGTGTTTAATAGATTAACCGTAATAATTACTACACATATTTACATAAATAGTTGTTTTAAATTTTTTTATGCCTGTGTCTATTAATAAATGGAAAATAAAAAATATTCCAACGGATCGAAACTGTATATATTATATATATATATATATATATATATATATATATATATATATATATATATATATATATATATAATAAAAAAAGAGAGGGGAATTGATTTTCAGTGATTAATCCGATGTGTTAAATTGATTAAACGTTATAATTAGTGGATACCCATATTTGAGTAGAGGTTATTTTTATTTAAAAACATCATATTTATTTATTTCCATCTACCGGAGTGAAGATTAGATAAAACTTATCAGAAAAATGAATGTTCTCCGGCAGGATTAGAAACTGTGTCCCCCTAGTGGAAATCTCCTGTTGATTTGATGTGCGTTAAACTCTCGCGTACAAAGAACCTCCTGGGCAAACCAAAAAGCCCAAATAATGCCATTGAACACAGATCTTTCCCGATTCTCAAAATATACATTTCTGCTCAGTTATGTATCCAACAGTCTTGGTTTCAGGCTACCTTCTTCTTTGCCGAAAACATTCCAGCATTCACATGTATGTGCTTACGGATTACATCCGGGAAAATCTTCCGCTGACCAGGGGATTATCACTCCAGGCTACTGAAAACTCTTTCATATGCTTCCGTTTTTTGTTACTAAACTCTGTTAGTAATATTTTTTTTCCTTTATCGCTCACACTTCCCAGGACATTGTTTCCATCCATCTTCAAACATCTTTGTCTTCAGTGACTTTAATGGACCCCATGAAACATTCTAAAGGTACTGATGTTACCGGCATGCACACATCAGATTTTTTCATTGCTCAATCCTTTACTAAATTTGTTAACTTCCCTACTCACTTCCCAAGAAAAACTGATTCATTTATTTCTTAGCTTCTATCGTCGGTCGTGCCGAGCTTTGCAACATTGCCCTCTTGGTATCTCAGAACAACCTGGGGGTTTCTATTGACATCTCGTTCCAATCAACTGTTAAATAAGAACCGCCTATTCATTAGACTCTTTCCGTTAACAGCATGCTGATTGGGACTCACACCAGGATTTTCTTAGTGAAGCCTATTGAAGTGAAATATTTAAAAGCTCAATTGAGAATTGCACCACTGATGTTTCTTCGTGGGTCAAAGCTGGCATGGACGCTTTCCTCCCTTCTCGAAAATACCACGTGAGACATCAATCCTATTCATGGTTCACACCAACATGCTCGGCCGCTATAGAATACAGGAACCACTACTTTCG
Organism: Acanthosepion pharaonis; assembly: GCA_903632075.3. NCBI lineage: Eukaryota > Metazoa > Mollusca > Cephalopoda > Sepiida > Sepiidae > Acanthosepion > Acanthosepion pharaonis. Next base: position 3,666,598 of record CAHIKZ030005608.1, read on the forward strand.
GCTAAAGCAGAGTGAGACCTCTCGTCAAAACATGCGCCTATTCGTAATTCATTATGATAAATAAAAACTTGTCCTCGAAGGAGCTAAGTCACTCTTCGTCAAAAGAATGAGGCACAGAATAGCATCTAACAAATTTGGCTCTTGTGATTATTGACGACTCTGTAATAGGGCATTAAATAAGTGTATCAACTCTATTCCTCCCTTCTGCAATCAATTTAATGTGTTAATGGCCTTTGCTGATAAAGGTAAGAGATTCGTTGCGTTCAGACTTTGCTTGATCGGCAAGGCTGCTCCCTGAATGAGTCTTTTAAGACCCATTGTATCTCACAATGGTTTCCCTCTACTCAGAGGAACTTATGTTCGAATCCTATCAGAGATGGCATATTTTCTTTATTGAGATTTCTTGAATATTCAAAATGGCTGAAGAAAATAAATAAGAATACTGTTCAATGAATAAATGAGACGTCTACTCAGATATGAGTATCCACTAAAATAACGTTAATATATATATATATATATATATATATATATATATATATATATATATATATATATATATATATATATATATATATAGTAATATACAATATGATAATGTGAATAGAATTTCCAGAAGTATATAGATCCGGGAAGAACTCTCTGTCAAAGTACAAAGGTAAATTATTATTAATGAAAGAATATCAAACACTTCCCCATAGATAATACTTTTTTTTATTTCATGAGAGCTCTAAAAAATCAGCAGCTCTCAATCTTCAAGACCTACAAACAAATCACATATGAAATCGAAAAAAATATTCCGGGTTAAAAATATTGCTATATTCTTTAGAGAGTGTGGGGAAAAGGGAGAGAGTGTTGACCTATTTTGACACACTGACCTCAGTATGTCATTTAAGTATAGTGAAAGGTCTTAAAGTGTGAATCTGAAAAAATCTCGTCGGTTTATGTCAGCGGGCCAAATTTTCAATTCTGACATATTTCTTTCAACAAATTATTTGTAAATAATATTAAAAGAGACTATTTTTAAAGATTTCGAAATTAGCGGAAAGGTTTTCAGAAGCTTTTTATATAATTAACCAAGAAATTTAAATTAAAATTCCTGATAAATTTGAATTAAATGATTATTAATTATATACAGTGAAGCATATTGATATCTAGATTATTTTAGATGTATTTATTAAATTTTAGGAATATATGAATATAATTTAAACTAAGAAAAGTTAGATCGGGGTTAAATCCTAGTTTTTCATTCAACAAATTATGTAGATAATATTAAAAAAAGGTGTCTGGTTCAGAATATTTTTAAAAGGTTTTTCGATATTAGCAAAAAAATACTTCCTACTAAAAAAAAAAAAATACCCTATCCTATATGACAATGAAAAGATTTACTCCTGACTGCTCACTTAAAAACATAACATATCCTTCCATAAAGTCCTTCACTATTTCGCTAAAGAGAATGCAACAAAGTTCAAAAGAAAGTTATAATCCGAAATCTCAAAATTCTTCACCAATGGAATAACATCCTGGAACCGTTTGAAAATGATATTCTCAACTGATTAGAAAAATCAAGTTTAAGAAATCAGCAAACCATTTTCAGTCGAAAATCTTTAAATATATTAGGAACAGAAAAAAAATATGGATCAAGGCTGGTTAATCTAATTACATTTTCGACATGAAACCTGCTGACAAGCATCAAATTATCACAAATAAATTAACCTGTTCATATAAAAAAAAGACAAAAGACAGAAGATTTTATCATCTATCAATAATGACATAACTAAGTTGCTAACAAGTGTAAGGTTATTGACAGATTTGGTACAGCCCACATAAAAACCGCCAACCTCTTTTTTAAGGATCATAAACCCAATTTTACCAACAACATACAATCCAGATTAATAAATCCTTTAAAATCAGAAGTGGGACTGATCTCAAAAGAAATACTCAAAAAATATTACTATCCATTCAACAAAAAATTCATAGCAATCTTTGGAAGGATTCGAATACCGAATAAATCTGCGGCCACTTTCATACAATCGGCTTCTACACTTTTATCTCTGAAGTATTACTAATTAATAGCACAAATTTCACGAGAAACTAAATTGATATAACGGATGATGAAGTAAATACTATAATAGAATCTATAAGTTCATTACAATAATTACTAATATACAATAACTCAACTTGACCAAGTAAATGTTTAAGTAATAACACAAAACCGGTTTGCAGATTGTTTATATTATTCGGACTATTGTCCTCATCTTTGTCGACATATTTATGACAATGTTTCGGCCGTTGTACGCTCGGGCCTTCCTCAGGTGGTAGGAATGTCCAACTTGGGTAGACTGTTCTAGTTCTACGTGCCATGATGAAAGGATGTCAGTTATCTCCTGTAAATTTCCCTCTGAAATTTTTCCACTACTTCAACCGGGTATTTTTTGGGATCCTCTCGCTGGATCTAACTAACGTCTTTATCCACTGTGCCATGTGCCCTTGAGTATGAGTTTCAGGGTATAATCGCTAAGGACCACCGAGATGTCAACTTGAATATATGGCGCCACTAAAAATAACGTTTGATCTTAATAATAAATTATCTCGGATTTAAGAAATAAAAAGAAACAATATTTGCCGACAGATTCTTCAGTCGAGAACGCGGTTAAATGTAAATAGTAAGTTTTATGTTTTTTATTGAACAAAGTGATAGTGAATTATTTAAAGTGGTCAATTTTATGTGCTCTACAATGCCCCCTCATTTCATCATAGCACCATCTCCTGTACTAAATTTCAAATGATGCTACAATCCTATGTATTTTTGTTGGAAGTGGTTTTCTATCTACTAAGCTGCATGCTGACCCTTGGCAACATTGAGAAGCTTACCCGACCACTAAAAGACAAGTCAGTGCTGCTTTGCATTCAGTGTTTTTCTCCTCCTAGACTGATTATCAACCCAATCCATAGGGATCATTCCATCCTGCCATATACAAATAGCTAGAGGGAGAATGGTCTTACTTTTACCAAATGTATTTAGGCGAAAGTGAATGAAACGCACTAGACTGGAATTCGAAATCGGCTCTCCGCTTTCGAATTCCAGTCCGTTATCTATCACACCTCCTACACATCCAATATTACAGCACCTGATATTCCCAAGGAAAAACATATCGAGGTACTGACCAGGCTCAATGTTTTTTAAATTCGGTGATCGAACAAATCAGTGTGTCAAGATGATGAAAGATGTATTGCCTGACATTATATATGCGTGTGTGTATGTATGTGTGTGTCTGGCATTTAGGAGAAACTGTTCAATATCCGTGAGAGAGGTAACATGATCAGTTGCATGATAAGTTACTTCTGACTTTAGGTTTCACGCTTTCGTGAATTTCAGCGCGAAATCCTCAAATCTATAGTCACAAATAACTCCCCATGCAACCATATATATACATACATACATACATATATATATATATATATATATATATATATATATATATATATATATATATATATATATATATATATATACAAAAAATACACACAACCATACATACGTCTGTAAAAGTATAACCACTGTCATAATTTTTAGTCAATTTACATAATTCAGTATAAGATAGATTATTGAGAAACTCCAGAAATAGGGAAATATTTTGTAATAATAAAATTAAATATAGTCAATGCTTTAGAACGAAACAAACTTAAAGTAAATTTAGAACATTTAGAAAAAAGATATAAAGATAAACACAAATACAGTAGGGGAAGCAATTTATTCTTTAATCCACCTTTTAATTGTATAGTTCAAACAAATATCTGAAAAATGTTCCTAATTTTAATTTAATAATTCACCAACAATATGCTAGTAACATCGATAAATCTAAGTCCCAGCATAACAACATTATATTTAATAAATATATTTCCAACAAAGACAACGTTAATACTTAAAATATAAATGCAAAGGCTACATCTTTTTCTAAAAAAAATTCTGGTAGATCTAAATAAATAAATATAGTATTTAATAAATAAATAAAAACAGAGCGTCAACTCAATTATATGTTCCCATTTTAAAAATAACTTTTAAACAAATAAATTAAAAATCTGTCCGATTTTATCCATTTCCTAAAAAGGGTCCTTGTTTACGTTAGTATATAAAATCAGAGTAGATATCTACGTCTTGAGAATCGGATAGCATGCATTCAAAATGACTATTGACTATCCAGCAGAAACCGATCAGTCAGACATGATTCACCCCCGAATATGCTGCAGCCACAGCTCATCGTAACCACTACTACAATATATATCGCTGTGTATTATGGCACTTGCTGCATTCAAAACTGTATGTAATCTCTGCAAGAATGTTCTAGAAAATGCAAAGTGTATCTATGACCGTGATCTATGACATGTTCTTGGAAGATCTTTAACAAATTTCTAAATAGATGCAATGCCTATGTTCCTGCCATTATAAATGGTGGCACTAATAATATATCATCTACGTTCGATAACGTGAATATCTTCCCATCGATATTTGTATCGAATTCAAAGTTAAAAAAGATAAAAGCTATCCTCCTCCCGACATCCCCCGTTTCACGGAGCTCAACTCCGGCAATATTTATTTTACAGCCCGGGAAGTCTCAAGAATTAACAAAATATTGACCCTAAAAAGGCTACATATCCAGGCAATATCCCATTGGTTTTCCTTAAGAAAATTAAGCCGATGTTATCTCCGATTTTAAGAAAATTATTTAAGCACTGCTTGAAGGGGAAATTCTTCTCAAGACTGTTGACGATGTCAAATGCTTACACGGTTCTCAAGAATGCCCATAAGCGCTCATTCCCCAGCGTGTATAGAACATCAGGCTCCTCAGTGTAATTAGGAAACACTTTTTTGTTATAATCAATAAGAAACTTGTTGATCGTTTCAGTAGAAACGACCTGTTGAGCAACAAGCATAACGGAATTCAAATGTGCCCAGGCAACTGTTGATATCCTAACGCATATACTTATGGAATTACTGGGAAACTTGACAGCAAATAAATCTCAAGAATAATCGCATTAGACATTTTCATGACATTTGACAAAGTGTGGTAATAAAGAGTTACTGACCAAATTCTCTAGCCATGGAATCTCTGGAAAAGTTTTCCCTTCTTAACAGGTAAATCTCTGAAGGTAATTTTTAACGGCCAGTCCTCCAAATCGCAAGTGATCAACGCAGGCGTCCTCCAACCTTTACGTCTTAGATCAACCCTCTTTTTACTATACATAAACGATCTGCATATTCTGATCATTTGTGAATATCTATACTGGTGCCTCAAAAACCAAACTAGTGACCGACTCCCAAGAGGTTTCTTGCCTTGCTATTACAATCTCAACCTCCTCATGTGTTTAACATTTACTCTCCACACATATCCTCTTCAGCTATATTTCTTACTATGTAAACCTCTAATACGATTTGCTCTCAGGCTTTTGACAGGATGAATATCACAGTAAAAAGGAACTTACCTGAATAATGTTATTGCAGAAAAATAATTGGAAACAAATATAAAGCTATCTTTGAAATGGCCAAATGTTTGTTTTACATCTTTCTGCTCTTAAATATTTCTTCATTTTATTCAGTACACTTTACTTTTTCAAGTATTCGGTAGTGATATTTACAATTAAAAGTAAATTAGGCAAAGATTTTTGTGTTGTATCTTCTCTCTCTTTTCCTTTTATTCTCTCAGTTGGTGATCGCTCGATAATAACAATAATAAATAAATTTTCATTATTTTCTCGTGGCCAGTGATCACTTGTTGGTTTCGTTCGGAGATAAAGAACTTCATCCAAGGAAATTTTAAACTTAAATATCTATTAATCCCATCGACGTATACATTTCTCCCTATCCAGTGGTGGTTGCTCCCTCACCCCCACTGAGAATCCTCTTCCAGTCACGACTGAGAACGCATCTATATTTTTCTATGTTTAAGTAACGACTCAACTCCGGAAACCCTTTCTCTGTATTTATCATTCCCACGCTGACTCAGCCAATCAAAATCGACTTCCTTTATTTTGTCTGTTATCTGACACCAAAGGTGAAACTCAGAAAGTCCGAGAAGAAATACACTTCTTTAAATAATATTAATCTGCTAAACACTTATTTAACATTTGTTAATGTAGCTGATATGCAATATTTATAAAGATTATCCCTGAAAATCTGAAAATAGAGACAAATAGATCTGTTTAGAGAGTTATAAATGCACACGGAGCCTAGTAATATAAAATACCTGAAATAAGATATAATTCCTGTAAGAAATTATTTATGTTTTAATCATTGTGTTTTATTTTTTATTTTTTTTTACTTTTTTGCTTCTGTAATATTTCCTTTGCTTGTCTAATACATTATTACGGAAATTTTATTTGAGGCACATCAAGCAGATTATATTTCTACATGGTATGCGTAAGTTTTCGCATTGTTTGTGGGAAGGTCTACTATTTCTAGGAAATAATAAAGAAAAATAATTGAGGACATTATTATTAAATTTATTCAAAATCATTTTTTTTATATATTTAAACATACACACATCTTTAGCAGGTTCAGCAATTAGAGCCTATGAGAATATTATCAAAATATTGTTCTTTCAACTTTTTTCCTTCTGACAACATAACTATATCACTGAATCCACAGTTGTAAGATGAAATATAATTTCTTTCTGATGAAACCATATTTATATTTCAAAATAATATTCCAATCAATACATTTAATTTATTGGTGTATACCAATCGTAGAAGTGTTTTTTATTTTCATTTTGGGGAACAGATGTTAGTCAAATCAGGAGACTAGTGAAGGTGATAAACCAGTTCAAAGCCGCAGTCATGCAAAGCAACCATTGAAACCAAGAACGTGTTTGATGGAGAATTGCCATGAAGAATCTAAATGCCGTTCGTTAGTTTTCTTGGAATTTTGATCTTTGCCTTTGAACTGTCTCAGTAATTTGGCATATTACACTCCATTTATGGTTTGACACTACTGTATATAGTAAATTTAAAAAAAAAAGATCATGAGTTGTTTCATTAGTTCATGTACACAATAGTGTTCTTATAACGTATAGAGCTTCGGTTATTACGTCTTCCCAATGTATAATTGGAAAGTTTTGATTTTCTACTGCTAACTTTACGGTCTTCCATATTATGACATTGTATGTCTGGCACCCTCCATCGTCTGATGACTGTAGGACGTTGACTGACTTACGGCCACTTCTTGTAACATTCGGAACTTTCTTAGTTGGTTGAACATAAAAGATGTCCTGTACGTATATAAGCTGGCGCTCCGATTATAGAGAACAGTGAGAAAAGACAGATTATAAACGTTGTTTCACTTACATCTGTACAGGGAAAGGCAAAAGGGAATTATGAGTAATTGTCAACGACAGTTATTAGATATCTGTATCGGAATTTAGATGGAAGAATACACTTAAAGTCCACATTCAACATCTTAAATGGTAATTTTTACCAAGCTTCAAGGTTTGGGTTTGTTGAACCTTGGTTGTATTCGAACGCAACATCTGACAACCGTTTGTTATTCATTTCACGGCCTCAACTGAAAAAGGCGAATTCCGGCTTCGCACCACATGCATCATTCTGCTGATGTCTGGATAACAAAGATCGTTATGAACTTTTTATAGATATTTGATGCTGTTTATTGATCCACACACTCTTGATAGAGCGTCCACCGTTGTTTTTTTCCTTTCCAGACCAATAGAAAACTTCAAACGAAAACAGGAAAGCTCTACCCTCCATCGCGCTATGTTTTTTTTTTCTTAATTTGCTTGACGTCTTGGGATTAAGGATAACAGAGATTTAATTTTGATCAGTGATTAATTTAAAACAGTGAGCAATTAAGAAATGTCGCTGTTTTTTATCACTTCGACTATAACATAAGCCTCCTTTACGACAGCTGTATATCTGCGCTCAGACACTGACAATGTTCTGGAGAAGAACTCAACAGGGCGCCTGGGTTGCCTTAATGTGGCAGCTATGGCGTGGTCAGAAGCGCCGGTCTCTACTTCTAGGGGAATTCTGGATTCACCGCAGCGATGGCTGAGTTGGCAATATCTCTTTTTAACTCCTCCTATAGCAGAAGTTAAAGAAAATTTGGGAAGTCAGTGTATTTTTTCAGAAAAGATTAATATCGTTTGAGAATAATAAACAAAAATATCCCGAGATCTTCACAAGATGGCTATGATGTTGGGAATCGATAGTTTTCGCAGTGGCTTCAGCCGTTCAGCGTCTGGCTTCAGGATTCATTACCCACAATATATCCAAGTACTCTGATGGCTGTCGACCCGTAATAACTCTTGTCATGGGTGAGGGTAAGATTATATTTTTTGACAATCACCAAAAATACCGCTTTAGATTGCGATTGTTGTCGACTCAATCATGGTCGCACACCATCACATTATTTATGTATGGAAAGGTGCCTTGTAGTTTTTCATCAAGATTTATTTTATCGAGTACCCTCGGTAAACTGGAAACCTAATTAGTGACCCCAAACGGAATCCGTCGAAAATGATAAATTCGCCCGCACGCTTCAATATCCATATAAGGCTTATATTTAATCTCTATTGTTACTTGGTGGTAAGCACTCCTTAGGTCTAACGTGCTACATATTCTGTATTTGACGATATCGTTTATCATCTCATCAATACAGGGTATAGGCTATGCATCCAGGAGGATGTACCTATTTATTGTTTGGTATTAGTCTATGAACATTCATTTTTTTTATTATTATCAGATGACGTAATTAATACTTGTACCCTTCGTAGTGATCTGCTTTCTTCCATTATTGCTTCTCTTAACATTCTTGTTATTTTTGCTTGAATAAACGTTTTGTATTCAAGAGAATATTTTCGAGATTTGATTTGATTTACAATTTTTGGTTAAGCTTTCGAAAAGAGAGGAATAGTGAACATTTATAGCGGCTAAGACAAAGAAGTTCAATGCCAGTTTAGGGCTCCCATAAAAGAAATTAATACCAGAATGCTGTTTGAGAAATTTATGGCCCAGTATGACATCGCAGGACATATTTGGCATCACGAATCATTTGGTGTTAGTATAGTTAGTTTGATTCATCTCTCGCCCGGCCAAAATATATTCTCTAACCTGGGAAGATAGAGAACCTGTCTATTAATATGTACGATTTTAAATCTGCTTCTTTTTGCAATATCAGAGATAATAAAACTGAGTTCCATGTGTCGACTAGAGCATTCATTTCTACCCAGTTTATTCGTAGCGTTAATATAGACATTGAAAAACATTCAGGGTTTGCAGTTGATAGGATACTAATTGCAATAGAAGAATTCGAACCAGGTCAAAAAACAGTTTGTTCGACAAAACTTAATGAAATTTCCCTTCTTTCTGGAGTTGTGAAATTTAGTATCACTGGCTGAGCAACTCGACCTGAAGTGTAGTTTGAGACAACAAAAATAACATTTCCTTCCGGTGGCAGCACTAGCAGTGTCTTCCGGAGATAGAAGATTTTGAACTGGCGGAGTGTGAGTGGGGGTAGAATGAGGACGTCTGTCGTAAAACATTGTCTTTTTTGCCTTGTTTGGGTCGTTTGAACTGGCGCACTACTAGTAGTATGTGTAATTAGAGCAGCATCTGCAACATTTGTTTGTAAGTATGAAAAAAATTGCTTTTCCGCTGGTTTATGGTCCCTGCGCGAAAGAAGTCGCTCAATCTTGTTGTTTATTTGCCAGCAATCTTTTATTGATATAGTTCGATTCTGATTCATTTATAAAGGAATCTAGGATAAAACTCATCTTTTGCCTTGTCTGCTGTCGTTGCCTGAAAGCCATAGTCTCGATTTAAGATTTTCTGGATATACTCTTTTAACAGCTCTTCAGGGGATTGGCGAGTAGTTTCTAATACATGACAGGCAAAGATCATGTTTTTTCTCTTCACAAAATGTCAATCAAAAATGTCCATGACAATACAATAAGTTTTGTATTGAGAAATATTGATATATATGGAAACGTGTTGCATTATCAGGTTAAGTCTATTCGTATCGTTAATAGAAGTGGATGAACTGTTTTCCAGGGCAAGAAAGAATCCTAACGCTAAGCGTTTCCAATATTGCCAGGAGTCAGTAGAACACGGGCCTGTAGAGAAGTCGTGACGTTCTGGTTTAAGGTATTTGTCCATAATTACGTTCAATATATTGTAAGAAAAACTCAGAGATTAGTTCGGCTTAATATGCCTTTATTGAACGTAACTGAAGAGTCTTGCCGTTTTGGCTAAGACGGCGTGACTTATTTATACAAATCATAAAACAGGGGAGGTAATCAGGTTGTCTTACCACAAGAATATAGATTGTAACTGTCATCTTCTGTCAGTAGTAATCTCAGATGTTACTCTAAATGTAATGATCAATTTGTCCAGTAGAAATTTTGTGATAGTCTCAGCGGAGGTATTTCGAATATCAAATGTAGCAGACCACCGACTGCTGTTTATATAGAGCTGAAACCGTGTGCATTGTGGGACTTTAAAATTTATATATGCATATGAGTGAACTAATCGCATGATCTCTAGAATTTACCAATGGACGATTTTGTATGTTCCCCAATGTTGTGTTTTTGACACAGAATGCATTGCTGCGTCATCTCTACACCAGAAGACAACACGAAACTAACTTGAAAAACTTTGCGCAAACAACCTCGAACATCTTCTTCCTAATCATATGCCAGAAAATGGATATTGTTCCTAAAGAAATTAAATAGAAAAACAATTTTCAGTACTCAACGAACAGATCTTCATGATCCTATAGGTCTAAGGCATAACAAATCTACTACTTTGCCACTTCCCTACGACTAAATCTTACTCTAAAAACGAACTGTCCAAACAACACATTTTTTCCAAACAATGTAATAACACAGATACTATTCTACACAGTTCCATTGAAATCAGCCACTCCTCCGTGCTTTTTGGATGCCCTAAAAATTGCAATAAATAACGTGAGAAATGGCTAATGCGCAAGAAAACAAAAGTAAATAATTTCATTAAAAATTATAACTTCTCAAGAACACATTATCCGATCAAACAAACTGCTTAAACATCATCATCGGTATGAAAACTCCAACAGCAATAAAGCTCTACAATACTACTGCGTCAATATATCCAACTACAAACTATGAGAAGAGGAAACATTAGTACTATAAAAAGGACTGTCTTTTTGCCCTTCCTGAAATTTGAATCCCATAGATTTGTGTCACGACTTGGAAAATTGTCCCCGTAACATTACGTTAAGGTAACTTTTTAACAGAAAAAGTTAAGAACTATCAACCTTCTACCAATGATGACAAAGCCTACAAAAAACACAATCTGGAGTCCACTAAATGAAGGACATTACCATATTGGTTCGTATATTGTGCGAGGAGCCACCTGAATACATTTATGCAAAATAACCTCCATCAAGATAGCAACATCATCACTACACATGGACGCAAACTATACAATATCTTAAAACAACGATATCAAAGAAGTTGGCAATTGTGGCTTAATCACCTTTATAGACTGAAAAAATGGCATTGTACAAGTAGCAAATCAGCTCGAAAAACAAACCTTTTTCGTTAAAAATACAACCAAGACGCCACCAAACATTTAATATCAAGACTCTACCTTTTAATTAGCTATTTAGACCACAGTATACAGGCAGTAGTTAAATTTTTAGTACCGAAAAAAACTAAACCAAGCAAATACTACAATATCCCTAAATTAGTTAAACTTTCAAAATTAATTACAGCCACAAACCTCTAAATAGAAAACCTTAACACAAACCCACAGAAGCTGCACGTTGTTATACGATCTCTAAATATCCACCCGGTCGGTCCTCCGACAGTTTCAGAATTCAGGATCTCTGACACATTTCAAGTTACATTGAACATATCCTTAAATCTTTATTACCCACTTATTGTCACTCTGGATTTATCATCCCTATTTTTCCATATCCTAATCGAGGAGAGAATAAAAGTTTGTAAGAAATTTTTACCAGAGGCATCAGCAAAATTATAAAAGTCATTCTCACACACAAGATTTGCGATTTTAACAGCTACCATTTTCTTCAAGTCAGAGGCACAGCGATTGGAACTAAAATGGTTCCAAGTTATGCGAATATATTCATCGATGTCCTAGAACGAGATATATTGAGCTGACACCACCTAGCAACCATCGACTATCACAGATCCGTAGATGATATCTTCTTCATATGGATACATGGTGAAAAGTTACCCTAGAGTTTAAACAACACATAAACAATTCCCACCACACCATCGGACTCACAATGTAATATTCTGCAAGTGCAATTTCGTTCCTGGATGTACTGGTACGTCTAAAAACAACAACAAATATCCAAAACACTATACACCGAACGTACAGATGGTCATTGGTACCTAAATTGTAAACGCTTCCACTCTACTATCATAACAATTCAAAATTATATTGACAATGTTCAGGCATAAAGCGTATCTGTTTAGAAAATGGGGATTGCAAATACCCATAGGACAACTTTGCATTTCATTCACAATAAGATTTACCCATTTACAACAATAAAAAAAAAGTTTTCCAAACAAAATAGAAATAATCTTCTAATTTCTTAGATAAAAATAATTCCACAGTTTCCATTGTTTCTGATAACAATTAAAATGTTCACAAACTTTCCCGTAATATTCTAAATGATTTCCAGTACATAAAACTCAACCACGCAATTAAGAATATATTTAGCGTGAACCAAGACAATACTGGACGCCAAACCCCAACCTCTACAAACAGCTAATAGGATCTAACATAGATCAATCACCACCTCACCAAGGGACTATCATCTGAAATAAAACCTGAGGTCATCTTTTTCTTAAATAGGGTAACATTGTTAGTATTTTCACGCATCATCAGGATCATACACAGTTATCAGACTGCCGACTGAATTGTAACAGTTTTATATATATATATATATATATATATATGTGTGTGTGTGTGTGTGTGTGTGTGTGTGTGTGTGTGTGTGTGTGTAGGTAACTATACTCGTTTCGAAAAACCTTCGAATTTTTGATTTGCCAATAATCAAATCAATCTCGAAGGAAAAAAGTTTAAAAAAGAAAGAGCAAGAAAAATGAAAGCCCTATCTAAGAGTGGACATAAAGACAAACTGGAATATATTGACATAAACAATTATAACAGAACTCAGAATAAACGTAAAAATAGGCAGAGAAATATTTTGTGATTTAACCCTCCTTTTAATTTGGCTGTAAAATAAAAAATTGGCAAAATATTTTCAACTTATTAGAGCAAAATTTCCCCAAAAGACTGAGTTGCATGAAATATTCAATAAAAATAATGTAAAACTTAGTTACTGTTGCATGCCTAATGTAGGGACCTTAATTAGTGGATTGAATAAAAAAAAAAAAAAAAACTAGGGATAATCCACGCAGTAGCCCGCCTAGTTGTAATTGTAGTAAAAACATTTGCCCCCTACAGGGAAAATGTCAACAAAAATGCGTGATTTACCAGGCGAAGATTTATAAGGATATGGAGGATACAAACCCGAAAGTGTACATAGGAGCTACTCAGGATATGTTTAAAAAAAGATATTATAATCACACGAGTAGTTTTTAAAAACGAAAACACCAAACATATTACCACATATATATGGAAAACTAGACAAGAAAACAATAAAGACCCCATCCTTAAATGGGAAATATTAAAAAAATGTCCCAAATATAAAGCAGGCCAAAACTTTTGTAACCTGTGTACAGAGGAGAAATTAGCCATAGATTTATATAATCAACCTAACGATCTATTAAACTATAAAACCGAGATTCTTAACATATGTAGGCATAGAAAATCTTTGTTGTTGAATTATGTCTGATCTCCCATGTTTGTATTGTCATCCCACCTTTATTGTTCGTGTTTTCTTAAATATCCCCTCCCCTTTTAGTCGTTTGAATAAATCTTTAACCCACCTACGGTGTTGTGTTTTTCTTGTTTTCTTTTTCTTTGGTCACGTGGTATGATTTTGATTATCGCCGATAAATATGCTGTTTCTCTTTTGCCTCATTAGCCAGCTTTCCCTGACGATCCGTTTAGATGAAACCTGGGAAGGTTTGTTTGGCTCACTAGGTTTATCTATCTATCTATCTATCTATCTATCTATCTATATATATATATATATATATATATATATATATATATATGCAACAAATGCCAAAACGGTAATTATATCGGAGAAGCAAGCACAGAATTCCATCATCGGTTCATTATCAAAAATAAATCAATGTCATCACCAGCAATTTCCATGTTGCTGCACCAACCAGACAACAAAATTGATAACATCTGATGCGTGTTTTAGCGTTTTCATTTAAGTGCCAACACGGACAACGTAAGTTTTAGTCAAATTACATTTTCAAAATAGAATCACATATTAAAGGATTAAACAGGAATTTAGGCTTACTTCTACAAACACTCGAAAACCTTTGGCAAACTACTAGGCCCAAACTACAAAATGACTTACAGTAATGCAAGACATTGAAAAAAAAAATACAACAATAATCAAAACAACAATAATAACAGCAACGAAATCCCCCATAATTGTGAGTTCCACTTCATTGATTATTTGTCATTTCGTCTCCTTCTTAAATTCCGACTTTAAAACTTTTCTCTTCGTGTTTCAAGTTAGCCAAAGGACAATTTTAATCTCCCTCCTCTCTCTCTCTCTCTCTCTCTCTCTCTCTCTCTCTCTCTATATATATATATATATATATATATATATGTGTGTGTGTGTGTGTGTGTGTGTGTGTGTGTGTGTGTGTTTAGGCAGCAATTCTTTCTTTCATGCAAGTTTCATTAAATACGACAAACAAGGTGCTTTGAATTAGTTTTTTTATACAATTTCCCATGTGATCTAATAATGATTTTTTTTCTTTTATGTAAAAACTGTCCGAATGTTCTTTTTATCCGAGCGCTTTCGGCTATACATTTAGCTATTTTCAAGGATTTTAACTGTTAAATAAAAAATAATTTATTTGCATTTATGTATTTATATAATGTTTTCATTTTTCAAAACACGGACAAGATATTGTGTCCATGTTCATAGTTGATATCATATATATATATATATATATATATATATATATATATATATATATATATATATATACATATATTTATATATTTTATATGTGTGTACATGGTATATATGTGTGTGTGTATGTGGGTACACGCCTATGTGTATGTATATACGTGTATATATTATTGTGTATGTGTGTATCCGCATCTGTTTTTGGACATAGAAATATAGGTCGTTGCTGGATTAGATAATCGTTATAATTATCTTCATATATTTATATTTGATTTGAAACCTGTAGTCGATATTAAATTTGTCAAATTTTCTCAATTACAAAGCGGCCCTTTAAGTAACGCAATTTTACTTTCCTTCGTCCCATATCTCTCACCCACATCGTCTTTCCCTCCCTCTTATTCTAACATTAGATTGTCTATGGTGTGTGTATGTCACCACGAAATGTATCTTTATGCATTAGACATCCGACAACATTCATGTATTTCTCTTAATTAAACCCCTTCCCCCCATCTCTCCTAAAATTCTCTCTGTTAAGGTTTAATCTCCCTCCTCTCATACTTATACTCTCTCTAAATTCTGTTTTTATTTCCGGAGTTGGTTTTTTTCTGTTTTCTTTTTGAATTTGTAGGTCTGATGAATTGGATCGTATTTACGATTCCAATGGAATAAATTATGACCATGGAATATTAGTGTTTAAGCCTTTTTATTATATCCTTACTTTGTCCTAGACATTGAGTTCTACCTGGATTCTTCCACTCGGAATTTTTTTTTCTAAAAATATACATGTATGTGTATTTATATATTTTGCATATGTATGTATATTTTTCCTAATATATATATATATATATATATATATATATATATATATATATATATATATATATATATGCCGAGAAAGTTAGCAGTTGCATGAAATAGTTTTGCAAGTTTTCCAGAAAGTAATTTACAGCATTGCCTTGTAAAATATATGATTTGCTGATGTTTATATGTTCAAGAATTTGGAAGAAGAAATTAAATTCTTCCATTTCTCGCATCTCTGGTTGGTCACAAAATATTTAAAATTCAAATTTTCACTGATAAAGAGTTCGTAACACATTTGATGCTGACACCGTTACTGCTTTTGTTTCTAGTTTTATTTTTTACGAACTCCACATGCTTACAAATTAGTTATAGACGCCAATACATGTGTCGTGTAAAATCACATTTTAACTCGTTAATTATATTAACGAAAACTTTTGGCATAAAATTGAGTTATTCATGACCAAAACAAAAAAATTATATTTTAAAATAAACATCCACAAAAAATAAAAAAAAATGTTATAGCAATGAAATTGCATTGTGCATAATTTGCCAGGCCGTCAAGTCATACTTCTAAAATTACACGTCTAAAATTCCCCGCTGCTTATTTGCTTTTTGGATATTTATTTAAATTTAACTTTATTTTTCAATAACAAAATCTGGAACCGCTTTCATCTCTGTTGTTGTCATAGCAGGAAATAAGAACGCCTGGAATAAATAAGTGACAGTAACAATAACAACAGCAATAGCAGCAACACTGACAACACAATCATTTTTATTATTGTTATTATCATGAATAATAATAATAATAATAAACATGAAACAATTCTGTAAATTTCAACGATGATACATTAAGGTCCAAAATAATTTTGACAACAAATAATTCAGACACGTCAAAATTATTACGTTTCATTTCAGCGAAAGAGTCAGAATCTGTAGTTTATCAGTTCCAGTGAAGTACAGGAATTCTTAATAACTTCATTTGTGCACAAGCAAATGAAGCTTGATGATAAAGAATTTATCAATCCAAGCTAGATCTAAATAGTTATTTTTTTTCTAGTAGACTTTTTCCTTGAAAAATTTTTTCGCGTCTTCACCCAAGAATAAAATTCGAGTAAAAAACAATCAGTAACGAAGCTTCTTTATTCTATTCACCAGAAACTCCTTAAATTAATAAAAATGAAATATTTATTTTATATAAGAAATATTTATTTTTTCTACATAATTATCTTATTTTATTAGTTCTCGAAAGCCAACTCTTTTCGAAAGGGTACGGATATCAATATTGAAGGAGTGAAATTTTCAGATCAAAGTTCATGTAATAAATATATTAGGCTACGGACATATCGAGACATTTATGTAAGATCGTGGGCTGAAATGTTCCTAGTCCAACCATGAATTTTTTTCCCAAAGATATGATTTCTGATACTTTTATTCAAAACTAGCAGTAGAGCCCGGCGTTGCCCGGGGAGGTAACAGTAAGAGATAGATCAAGTATCGACCATCATAAAGACTGAAAAATAAAATTGACAAAGATTATCGTTTTAGGTTGACGGACACGAATGTCTTAATTAGTTTTTTTTTTTTTTTTTTTTTACGAATTGGTCAAACCCAAACTCAAACAAAAACATTGTTTACAATCGTTATGAGTCTATCGATTGGTGAATAGAATTTTATTATAAACAATTGTCTTGTAAATGGAATTTTTAAAGTATTCTGAATGTAAATAAAGAAAAAAGTGTTCAAGACAATAAGAAATACTACCTGCCAAAAAAAAAAGTGGATGTTTGTTTTATCGGCTGGAAAATGTAAGAAATCCGATCCCATATATAAAGGAACTCACACACACACACACGCACGCACACACACACACACACACACACACACACACACACACACACACAAACACGGAGTCGCTAAAACATAGAGCATAGTCTGATGAAAAAGACGCTAAAGTTTATGAAAACAAAATTTTATCGTCAAAATGCTTATGTTTTTATGAAGAGGATAGACTAAATTTTTTTTATTATTTTTAAAATTTTCCATCTGTTTAGAATATTCTAAAGTTTGATTTAAAAACCTTGTTTCTCTTTGTCGCATCAAGGGGTAGTAAATAACAGATAATTTTAGCGCGTTTTTTTTTGTATTTACACATTAATTTGGAAAATCTTGAAAAAATAAAAATAATTGTCAGATGTTAATGAAACTTTCAGAAACTATTCACAGATGATCTAAATTATTATAAATATGTTTTTTTTTTATTAAAGTTATGGCAGAAATATTTTTTTTATATTTATTAACACCCCCATAACTAATTTTATGAAAAACTCTAGAAATTCGAGACCATCGGTTTTAGTGATTACAACAGTTAAAAAGCACAAGGCTTTGAAGAATGCAAATCATGTATTTTTTTTGTTTTTTGTTTTTTTGGCCAACGTACCTGAAAATCAGCTGTGAATTATAACATACAAAACTCAATAAAACAAAAATATTATTTAGTTTCAAATGCTTTTATTTGTTTTAATTTGTTTTTATGAATATGGACTCTGGAAGCAAAAAATTTTTTCAATGAAAATTGAATTTTTAATACAATTATTTCTTTAATTTTAAAAAGATTTTTTTAAAATGTTTAAATTGAATTTTAAAAAAATATTTTAACATTAGTTAAATGCCACATCAACCTTTCAAAATGTCCGTGTGAGATTGTCATTGTCTAGCGCTTTGAACATTGTATAATTTGGACCAATCAGATTAGCCATGGTTATTAAGAAATGTAATTTTTGTGTTTATAGTCGGGCAGTAATTATCAAGTACGGAAGACCAAGCAGAATACAATTATTTGCATTATTTGAATTCATCATTGTTCTCCGCTGTTAAGCCCTTTACTTTTGCGAAACACGTATGGAGAAGTTAATTTGAGTTTTCAATTTAATCTGAGAAGGGTACCTACAAGTAACAGTATCATCTTATGAATTTTAACTACTGCTAAACTTTAATTTATATGATCTTATTTTTATATTAATCTCAGTTATGACATTTTTCCATAAATGAAATATCAAAATTAATAATAAAATTAATGGAAATACAAATAGCACAGTAAAATGTAATAAATGTACATAAAATTATAGTATTTTATGTACACTTCTGATAAAATTTCATAAGAAAGGTACCTAAATTAATTAGATACCTTTTTCTTATGAAATTTAATCTCACTATTAACAGTCTTATTTTTTAATTTCTTTATATTTTCCATAAAGCATTGTAAACGTAAAAATGAAAGCTAAGTACAAAAAAAAAATTAAAAAATAAAATATTAGAGCGCTGAAAGTTTTCCTTAAAAGTAACGAGATAAATAATTTGTTCACTTAAATAATTTCACTTCCTTCCATCCGTAGAAAGAATTACCCTCTCGTAAGTTATCTAAACGTCATGAATGTGCCTTTCGTCAATCGTCAAGCGACGCGAATGGTTATGACCTGCTTTGTTTTATTTTCAAATTACATTTTTTCGGCGCAGAAGCTAAGTTAAGCTTGGTTCAAAATATTTTAAATAAACAGTATAATATCTGTTTTTATTAAAATCAGTTTTAAAAAAATGATAATTGATTTTTAAAAGAATATCAAAGTAAGATTTTAATCTTTTTTATCAAATAGAAAAAAATGATTAAAAATGATTGATTATCTGTCCTTTTTTTGACCAAAAAAAAAAACAATATTTTTACCGAAAATTTCAGACGTGCTAGGAACGATTAAAAAATGTGGAAAAAATACCGCCCAAGTACTTTGATCTTTCCTCTTTAATAATAATATGAACATTAGACGATAAAATTTTGTTTTCGTCAAGTTCGGCGTCTTTTTCATCATGCTATGCTCATTTGTTTACATTTTCGTGGGTGAGTTGTCCCCTTTTCATTCTCACGATGTGTCTTCATCGTGTTTTCAAATTGATTTTCTTAAAAAACAACTGTGTTTTTCCCATTTTCGGCGCCGTTAGAACCACCAGAAGGTAATTTTATGTAGTCCTGGGAAGTTTTGTTGAAATCGGCAAAAAAATGTAGGAAATTCGATCCAACATATAAACGTTACAGACACACACACACACACAATCTGCGTTTTATAATAAGTAAGATTTGGAATGTAAGTTTGCCCGAAAATGATCAGTAATTATTTGTGTCTGTGGTAAATTCATCGTAAAGAAATGTATCGCTGTAAGTGAAAATTTATGTCCCATGATAAGTCAACTATGTATATAAAACAAAAAAAAATGTGTACATATCTTGCTTTTAGGCGGTATCCACCTATTTTGGAGATATACTTAACATTTTAAATAATACTTATTTTGTTTGGATCTTCAACATTTTATGACACTTTTAAGCTAAACCTCACTTCTTATTTGTGTCTCTTAACTAATCAAACAATTAGTTGTTATTTGATGAGAAGACATATACACATGTGGTAAAAGACGTTTTTCTATCTAAAAAAAAAAATCTTAATCATTTTCTCCCGACCAATATAATCAGTAATTTCATTATTTTTTCTTCGTTATAAATAATATTTTTATGCGGTCACATTTGTCTATACAAATCAACCGTTACCGAGAAAATATATCTAACTTCATTAGATTTCTTGCGTTTTTAATGTCTTTATGATATAAATACAATCTTGTACATTGGTTCTCCTTTTATAAGAACAGAAAAATAAAAATTCAACAATATCTTAACAGACTAGAATGTTCTGATCATATGGATATTATACAAAATTCCAATTCAATAGCAAAGCAAATTATCTGAAACCTCCGGTTGTCCCAAAATCAATGTCTCATTTAGATGACAAAAAAAAACAAAAAAAAACACACACACACACACACACACGCAATGTTTACACTAGGGACATGCGGATTAATGTCAAATGTTTTGTTGTCATCGCCTTATTTCAGCCCCTGCACCCTCACACCGCAGGCTTTCCCCATCTATATATCAATATGCGTAACCTACAGGCATCCCGTACTGAACACCTTATTTAATCTACAGGTATAGATTTTCTCGTCCTAGGTATTTTGTTTATTTCATATTTCAAAGTTCAGTTATTTATCACCCTCTTTCCGTTGAGTCCAAGTACACAGTGCCATGTCCAGGGATTGAAAACACAATTAATATGTCAGCAAATACACAAACCAAAGCTTTAATCTACTGGCTATTGCCAGGGAATCAACAGAATATAATTGCACTCTGATTAAATTAAGCTCCAGTAGACACAGCTCTTCCAATTACAGAGGCACGCTGCCTAGACCTAAAGCATAATGTCTTTAATATATTAAAATGGTGAGCGCCCTGCTGGTTATGGTAAAAACAAAAACATTTCTGGTAAACAACATAGCATACACTGTGTCGTTCGATCCCGGTCGCGGCGCCAATTGTAACGTCACGTGCTCCCCACGCTCCGATATCCTGGTCACGGACAGCACCAACTGTGACGTCTTCGCCGCGGCGTCAGCTGTTCGCTCCTCGCTGCTCCAAACGTGACGTTCTAACCCTTTGGTTAGATTGATACCAGCCTCGCCGTTCCCAACCCGCTTCCAACGCCTGGTTACCAGGGTAACTGCACTGATCTCCAGTCTGCCTACCCACGGTGTGAATTGATCTTAGACAGACGAGATCAAACAGGGGTTGGGGCTGTAATGCAAGTTGAGTCCAACGGGGGTGATAACACACAATTAGGTATAAAAGAAATTAAAATAAAAACTCACAAGGTCCAACATATCAAAGAAAAATGTAACAAACTTTTTTATGTCTATTTGCTCGGTACATAGGACTATGTCTACCTCCCGACCCGTTCTGTGGATGGTGGCACGACGCTTTTACTAGGAAACTTTAAGGCTTCAAGTTGTCTACTCTCTAAGAAATTTGTGTTTCGGTGTGTCTTTGGACGAAAGTCGAAAAAAAATCTTATTTCTGTGGTCTGATTCTAAGTCGCTCTTCAAACTACTTGTTCTTGGTTGAAGAAGAGTCCAGAAGTGTGCGTGAATCTTGGTCAGCTATCTTGACGCGGTTTCAACACTGGGCGCTCATCTCTGCTTGTCGTCCACGGCTGATCTGATTTCTGTCAAGGGCGTCGACCGATTCTCCTCGTGCGTCACGTGAACGCTCTCGGCCAATGAGGTCCTGGTTGGGTATCTTTCCTCCTCCTTCGTGTGTCATGTGACCGTTTTCGGCCAATGAGGTCATGGTCAGGTATCTTTCCTCCTCCTTCGTGTGTCATATGATCTTATTTAGCCAATGACGTCTTTAGTCGGGTGTGGACAATCCGTGGCTTTGTTTTGGGGAAAGAAACACCTTGCTAAAAAAAACAAAATATTAATTTAAATCGCCCTTATCATGAACGACCGAGATGACGCTCTCGGCTTTTTAACACGTAGTATTTGTCAAGCAGTTTATCGCTAATTGGATATGACCTAAGAAAGGGATTTCTCAGACCTGTTGGCGTTTCCGTGAACGAATAAAAATATTTCACTTTTTCCCGGCCGAAGACCCGATAATAAAAATTTTCATTATCTCAAAAAAAACATTTTCAGCGAACATCATCTTGTGTGGCTTTTTCCAATTCTGGAAATTGTCTGTGTTTTCGTATTAATGGTTTGTCTTCATATCCTTAGATACACTTCCCCACCCACTTAAACCTCTACTATCACTCCAATGACACACTTTCCACCTGCTACCTATCAATATTTTTCATTGTCCCTAAACTTTGTTTCTTCAACCATTTGACAACAACTTCCATTTTTCGTGGATACGGAAGTAGGTCAGGTGTTTGACCTGTAATTTTTCGACATCTGGTATCTGTCAGCCGTGCCCGTGTGTGCTCGCTTATGACCTGGTTTTGTATTATGTTTTCTTTCTTTCTTCTTCGTTTTCTCTTTCTTTCTGCCAAATCGCTTGAATGTAAAGAAAGAATTATTCTCAAAACCCAAAATATTTTTCGGCTTTAAATAATTATCAAATGGTTGATAAACCTTAAAAAACAAATCATATATCTATGAATATTTCTTTCAAATCGTCAAAATATGCATGGTGCCACACACTTAGCTCTTTTTTTTAAATTTTCATACTACTCTTCCTATGTCTGTTTTTATTATATACACTTAATATAATATTTATACTTATTATATACATATTATATAGACACATATAATAACTTATACTTAGTATATGCATTTTATATGTCCGTTATTAAATAAATTAATATATATGTATATTATTTTTTGCCTTGATCCGTCTATATATGCTAAGGAAGAAAAGGAGTTGTCGTATCAACATAACCATCATTTTAGTCAGATGTGAGCCTTAAAGGACGAAACACGAAGCACGAAAACTTTTCCGCGATTTGTAGTATTTTTTCTCTGAAAGTAGTCTTTATATATAGATCGATTATGCAATGATTCACTGCAAAAAATTAACCAAGTGCCGACTGCGGAAGCGATCATCGCCCTGTTGTAAACTAAGAGTGAAACTGCGGAAATTGAAGAATCTTAATGCAGCACCCAAATTTCAATACAACAATCTCCTGAGCGACCCGTAACTGAAAGAAAAATATATGGATATTGTGAAGAGAAGATACGAGGCAGACAATGGAAACTCAAAATGAGACGAACTAAGAGATGCTTTATTGATATCAACAAACGATATCATCCCAAAGGAGACAGGACGATGAAGGAAAACGATTGGATGACTGATCAGATTCTCGACATGATGGAAAGGAGACAGAAAACCCTGTCAACATACGGAACGGGTAGAGAAAATTATATAATAAAATAAGGACCAAATGCAGCCAAGTTAAAAAAAATAATGGCTAAAGGAAAAATAAGCAGAACTAGAGAGATTGAGTATCATCAACAAAGGAGATATACCCAAACAAACAAATCAACTAACATGTTAGAAGACATGCTAGTTAACAGGCTGTTTAAAATCAAAGGAATACACGCTCATATAGAGAAGGAAAATTCTTCAACTTTGGAACGAATATATTGGAGAATTCTTCCACGATGTAAGAGAACAAACAACAATACACAGAAG
The DNA here is from genome assembly GCA_903632075.3 of Acanthosepion pharaonis. NCBI lineage: Eukaryota > Metazoa > Mollusca > Cephalopoda > Sepiida > Sepiidae > Acanthosepion > Acanthosepion pharaonis. The sequence continues at coordinate 3,690,549 of CAHIKZ030005608.1, forward strand.
TACATAGAGACTTGAAAATCTGAAAACCGACGTAGAAGCGGCACTGGCCAAATTGAACAGAAACAAAGCGACAGGGCCAGACGGAATTGTAATAGAACTGCTGACTGCCTTAGGTGACTTCGGCATAGACAAGATAACAGAAATAATAAATGAAATCTACAACAGTGGGTATATACCGGAGATCTCAGCAGCTTTTCATATCACTGCCTAAGAAACAATTTGTAAACTAATGTGCACTCAACCGAACAATCAGCCTAATTATCCACGTAACATAACTAATTATCTGTATTTTGATGAATAGAGCGCGCAGCAGAATCAGGTGAGAGATAGGGCAAGAACAGTGTGGGTTAGTTAAAGAGACCGGAACAAGGAATGCGATATTCATGCTCATAATTTTATCAGACCTATTCAACCTCCTACAGAAATTAGCGAAGGAGGGCAAGAAGAACGGACTAAGCATAAACTACAAGAAAACAGAATGTAAAAGGAAGACCACTAAATGAAATTTCTCGTCCGGTACACTAAAATCAAACAGGTGCGGAAGATTAAATATCTGGGAAGTGTTTTGACAGAAGATGGCAAGTGCGACACTGTGCTCCGTAGACGTATTGGGATGGCCAAGTACGCATTCTAAAGCTGGGTAGAATATTGCGAGACAGGAGGATATCTTTGGTAACAAAGATAAGAGTACTGAGCTGTTACATGACATGTGTTCTCCTTTACGGCAGCGGATGTTGGATTGTCTCATCAAACATGAAGAGACTCGAAGCGACGGAGATGTGGTTCAACAGAATGATACTGAACTATGAGGTCTTGGAGGGGATGCGAACAAGGAGGAGGCTTATATTTAACATCAAAAAGAGGCCACTGGAGATTCTGGAAAGGAGGGCATAGAGAATCTGATACTCACAGCTCGAATAGAGGGAAGAGAGACAAGGTAAGCAACGGATGGCATACCTTGAGGGCTTAACCAAGTGGATCACAGAAAATGGTGTGGGGGAAGTGGCAGAGAGACGAAACTTATTGAGAGCTAAAAAGGAATAGGGAGAAGTGGAGAGCCGTGATCGCCTAGTTCCTGAAAAGACACATAAAAAGAAAAAAATGGATATGAATCCGACAAAATGATAGGATAAAAAACAAGTAAGAAACATATCTTAATATAACATGTTTCACTTTATTAAAGTTTCGTCAGAGATCAAGTTAGAAAAAGTAATAAAAAGCAAAGAGACGCAGATTAATGGTATGTTGTGTTTGGTTATTTCTTATTGGTTAGATAAGTGCCACGTGTAACGAAGTAATAGATAATATTCAATTATGTATGAGAAACATTTTGGATGCTAAAATGTTTAAAAGTTTAGTGAGACGCAGTAGGATGTTTTAAAAAATGTTTTGGTTTAATTTTCATTAAACATATGCGTATTTTGATTATATCTTCATTGATTTTTATGCGTTGGAAAGAGATAAGTTAGGTTCATGTGTAATGGATCTGTAGTAAATGGTGATGTTATGGATCTTTTTCAACGTGTGTTAATCGTTGGTGGTATTGTTACAAATATATAAATATGATTTTACAATATTTTCTCTTTAAAGTGATAAGTTCTTTTTAATAAGGCTGACATTGGTTAAATTTGTTATGTCCCACGCTGTTGCCGTGTATGACGAGATAATTTTAATGCTTCTTTAAACCCAAGTCTCTTTTGTGTTCCTGTATGTGGGGTTTTAGATCGCGCGATATCTCCTCAATGTACATATTAATGCACTGTAGACATTTGATTTGATAAACTCCGGCATTTAAATTGTATTTTTGTTTTATTTTTATATCACCGATAGTTTTGTAAAGATACTTGTATTAGGGATGGTTAATTCATTTTCGAGTTTAGTGGGAGAGTTAGAGGGTAAGATTATGAATTTTATATAATTTTTCTTAGAAGTATTCGTTTTTTTTTTTAGCG